>JAGDQP010002377.1:23206-105683 GCA_022664845.1 Lepisma saccharinum
ATATATATATATATATATATTCTGCTCAGTATTCCAATTAGGGGGGCATACAGTGTCCAGCGCTAAGTCTTAATTTCCGGAGCATCGGTTTTGGAGATCTTGTTTCTGAGTATAATATATTATGTGCTATTGGGGATTCTCATACAAACTCTTGCTGTGGTCAGAGCTTCGAGAATCAAGCAAGAAAAATAAGAAATAAGAACCACGACAGTAGCTTTCTAAGGATGCCTAGTTCTGACCCTCAGAAATCAAAACCGATCGGAAGAAAAATACAGGGTATTTAAAAGTGTTTTAGTATAATTTCAAGGGCCATTCGTCTGTTGTTCGGACTACTTCTCAGCTCGTACTCAACCGATTTTTACCAAATTTGGAGGGTGACTTTCTAAGGATAACTAACTTGCCCCTAAGAAATTCAAACCGATCGCAAGAAATCTACATGGTGTTTAAATATGTTTAGGTATAATTTTAAGGACTATTCGTCTGTTTTCCACCTTTCCTCTCAACCCCTACTCAACAGATTTTCTCTCCATGTGTGGTTGTGCTACCTTCGTCGACGCCGATTTTTGGAGTTTTGTCGTACACCCTTTTCGTCTAGATTTCTCGTCGCTTCGTCCATTATAGGTGAAGCCACGAATGAAATGATAGTGCAACTTGCGAACAGCATTTCCTCATTGCAAGAAAGCCTCAATAACTTTCCAGCAGCTACCCAGAAAATTCCTCATGAACCTGCTTTCGTTGTAGGTGCCGCCATTGAATTATTGCAATCCAAAAAGGACTCAACAAAGAACAGAAGGGACTACAATGAAATTCGTGCTCTTGAAATCCTTTATCAAATATACGATCAACTTCTCCTCGCTGAGAAAGTGTTCTTTCATGATCGCGTTCGCCTTTTCTTTATAGCTTTACAGTACTACTGACGCGTGGCCGCGGCAAACGCCACTGTCAACGGCGTCACCGGTATAACCGCGTATTCAACCCATCTTTTCCCGCCCATTGCGATCCCAGACAAGAGTCAGAAGATAAAGACAGGGGTGTCCCACAACGCTGCTCCCCCCCCCCCGCCAACTAATCCAATCATTGACATCTGGGCTGATCCATTGAGGGCTCCAATAGACTATTGTGACCCACAACCTGAGCCTCCAATGCAGTTTCCTGATCAGCTAGCGGATTTCATCATTGAACTCGATCTTCACTCTGAAGCTGTGTGCTGGCCTTCCAATGACCCGCGTTTGGTATTACTTTACCTGGCCCAGCTCCATCATGTGGAAGTTCTTCAAGACTTAAAATTTCAAGAACCTTGTCCCTTTGTCCCTGAAGATTGGAATTTTGGAGGGGCCTTATTCACGATCTCAGCGAAACCATTCACTGGTCGGATTACCACCATCCAGTTGAGGAGGGTGACCGTTGATATCCACAGGACCCTGATTTTGGGGAGTCATCGGACGACGATTGGGACCCCCTCTCTGTCCCCTTTTTTTAGTTACACCGCGCACTCGATCCTGCCATCGTCAAGCCCTTTCAGACGCCGGGAGGATTGGTGACTGGTTTGCCCCTCTATCATACACCTCCTGGTACATGTCCCTTTGCCTTCCTTGGCACACCTCGCTCTTTACTTCCTATGCTCGAAAACATGGCTCAAGCAAACATCCTTGAAGAAGTGCAAGCTTCTCAGATCAATAAATCTTTCCCTTTGTTTATTGTTGAAAAGAGCGATAGTTCCGGCAGACATATACGACTGCCACCAATGAGCTTCTTCACCGCCGGTCCATCTCCCGAAGGTTATCGATTTAGTGAATAAAGTGAACAGTGATACCTTCTCTACTAAGATTGATCTAAGAGGCGGCTTTTACCAAGTATCCCTAGCCACTCATACTTGACAGGTTTTTGTCCTTAAGTGTCGTAAACGAAGATTACGGTTCAAGCGCCTTCCAATGGGATGAACGTTGTCCCCGCTTTTTATGCAGTAAGCCTTGCGAAAAGAGCTTGAATATCTATTTGGCCAAGTGTGTTTATTTATGGTCTACTATGATGACATTCTCATTTACGGCTCCTTTCACCAAGTTTCCACTGGCGTGAATATTTTATGCAATTTATCTTTCAGTGTCAACGTTTCCAAAAGTGTCTTAGTGCCTGTGAAGACGATCATTTATGAGGGCCCTCAAGTGTCGTCCATCTTCCTCGATATGCAGGTATTTCCCATGTACTTGTCCATACTTCGCAGTATTCCGATGTAATGCTTTCGTGCAAATTCAAGACTTAGACAAGTGATTGCGGGTTATATGACCTGGGTCACCCTTGTGACCTCCCTAAGCTATTCAGTGGTCTCTGCCCTGCTTCAAGACTGGTTTCCGATATGGACTCCTTTACAGATTCGCAAAGTATTCTCAGTGTCTTTGTCACTCTTCCAGCCCGACTTTGTGCGCGTGCAGGTTTATGTAGACGCCACACCAAGCAGCCTTGTTATAGTGGTATCTGATGATACTGAAGTGTTTGTCGCCCATTTCACATGTGAGTGTCCCATATTTGTAATGGAATTTGTAGCAGCCCTTTTAGCTGGCCTGCTGCTATTTCCTAACCAGGTGTGATAACCAAGGTGTAGTGTATTGTATGTCTAGAGAAACGTGTCATACTGCTTACTTAATTTCTCTTGCTCACTATATATTTTCTTGTATCAATAATTTTGTTATTACATATGTACCAACTTATGAAAATAAAGCAGATCAAGCATCACGCCGTCCGTGCCGGTCGCATCCATCTGGGACCCACAGCCAATGGGATCCTGGTGGACGGAGCATCGAGAATAAAACCGCTGTTCCGTAGGGAAGAGTGTGCGCGCGTGCGGCTTAAATTGAATTTGATTCGTTCGCATGTGAAATTTATGTTTAGACTGCAATTTGGGAAAGATTAACAAAGCAGAATTCAAATGTCAAATGCATTAGTGCATAATTACTTTAATAACTGCAGCCGAAACAAAAAAAACGTAAAAATTTAAATCTATGGACGGAAACCCCTGGGACACCCATATGAGGCTCCTATATAGTGTATGTCATATGAAACTCTGGACCACGCGCCCTTTCATGTGTTTTTTGTGTCATTCATTTAGGTTTTGTAGTTGCGAAGATATAACGTTGTCACACAGAGTGATTCTTTTTGGAACACCCTGTATTATATATTTTCTTTCTTATTTTTTTAAAAATATATCCGGTGTAGAGTAAATATCAAATAAGAAGTTCTATGCGAGCATTTACTTACAGAAGAAATCGAAATCAGATGAAAGACAGCAGAGTTATATGCATTTTTACCTTTTTCGCCGCCATCTTGGAAAATGGCGTTTTCCCGATGTTCCCTTTTCCCGATCTCCTATCATTTCTTATGTTCTAAAGGATTGTATGCGAAGCGGCACCTTCTTATCAAGATTTTCAGTTTTCTTGCAGAATTCCATATGAGCCAACTCAACTAAAAGACCTGGATTGCCTGCCTTTTTATATTAGTGCAATTAGTACCTGGTTGCGAAACGTCTTGCAGTCGCAATACATGATACACAATCCTATATCCTTCAATATCTTCTTTGGCTGCAATGCTGGCGACAATTATATAAGTTTACCGGAACGTCCGAAACTGCTAGTAGGTACTCCTTAAGTGTGCGGAGTAATTATCTTTAGACATGCACCATAGAATGTTGATTATTTGTGGAGAAGAGATTAAGCTATCTCCTAGGAGAGAGTGTCTTGAGAAAGGAAACAGAGTACGGTTACTAAGCTTTTGCCGCTGGTCACTTTGTGTAATTCCAGAGCTGGTAGTTTCTCCTAAGAACGTGGAGCTTTACAGTAAAGTACGAAAGTTTCTTTGGAATTTTGCTGTCATCTTTTGAAACCCATCGTCACCTTGAAAGCAGAAGGTGGTATGTCCACTTTTGCTACTTTTGGGGAAAATCCGTTTTAAAGTTTTAAGTTCTATTTAAAGTCTGTAAAAATTAATTTCATTTGCAACATTTCTAGCCATTTGTAGGTCGTTTTTGAGATACTATTTTTGGGGTTGATGCCCTTCAGTACAAGGTATTTGACTACAGTCTTAACTCCAGTTTCCCAAATAGTGGACATAGTACAGTACCTTCTGGTTCCAAGGTGATGCCATTGTTTCATCTAGCTAACTTTTAATACCGTAAACTAATACCTTATTCACCAATTAACAATTTACGTGTATAATATGTAACAATTCCAAACGCGATTTCTTGCAAATTATTCACTGAAGTCCATTTAAAAAATAACTAATTGGCATTCAAAATAATGTATCACTTGACCTAAAAATGTAATTTAAGAAAGTTTTGTTACTACGCTACACCATAGAGAATTACTGTGTATGCTTAAGTTTATGACAATGATTCGTCCGAATCAAAAAATAGAATTTTATACTTTTAAGAATTTTTCAAAGAAAGCTACACAGGTCATGGAATAAACGGCAGGAGAAGTTTTCATTGGGCCACCCTGTATGTATTTGCTTCACTATGTACAGTATAACTTAAATTCTGCGGGAAATTGAAAATGAGGTCAACATCAGAAATTGTGCTTACAATTGAGGACATTGTCGGAAGAAGGACAAACACACGATAGTTGGCATAAAAGTGTGTTATCAAGAGTAGTTTAGGAAACTATTACAACATTTAAAAAAAAAAGTCACCACCTTGGATTCAAAATGGCCGCCCCCAAATATTTTCAACACCGTTCTAGCTGTTGCACTAATTTCTCCCATTCACTTTCAATCGAAAAGAATGTCTTTTTCCCGCTGACGGGCTAATTCACTTGTTTTTACGTGTGATTTGACTACACCAATGTTATTGTATAAATGATTGGCCTCTGACAGGAAACATGTGAAGAAGCTCTACGTCAAACACACTGCTGAACCATAAACAATACTTGATCATTGTAGAGTTTTGTGCGCCAGCAAGGTCCGAAAGCAACTTGCGGAATCTTTTCTACATATTTCTTTCTACCAAGCTAACGGATCTATTGACTTGCAATTTGTAGGACATGTAGAAAAGAACATGGTGGATCGTTTAACGCGATTGCCGGGTAAAACGCACATAGGTCGTGTGTGTCCATCTTCCGGCAATGTCCGTAATTGTTAGCGCAATCTCGGTTTACTACCGTTTTGACTACAAAATTCAGTTGCTAATCAGTTAGTCAACAGACTGCATCAAAACATAGTAAATCATCCCAGGTTAGAGAAGCCATACAATTCGTGTAACAGAATCAGCAGTGTGAAAAACTCAGTAGAAATCATTAATAAATTTTCCTGCGAAACTTCCCCTGTTTCACGTCCAAAACTAATCATCCTGAGATGCGAACCTAATTCAAAGTATGAGTGCATACAACAACATCCTGGAAAGAAAGGGTTTTTTGCAAGGAAATTTTGACTCGTGTCTAAGGGAAGCTCATGGAAACAAGGCGTCGCCCACTGTCGCACAGGAGCAGAGCTCATTTAAGAGAAACTGACAATCGTTTGTTCCGGAATTCCTAGCTTGGTCTGGTGGTTAACGTATCGGAAAACTTATCTAGAAGTACTGGGATCGAAACCTTGCGTGGCTACTTTTACATAGTTTTTAAAATGTTTTTTTTTCTTTACGTGAAGGTTAGGTAAGTCAGGTACGGTGTTCTTTTTGTTGCACACGCAATTTGCACAGATACATTGTTTCCATGTGGACTCTCCTTAGACGCGAGTGAAATTTTGTGATAAATACGTCATATTGTATCCAAATCTCTCTAAACTTTAGTGTCATTATACTTTCATTTTCAAATAAGAAAATTTTATGAAGTATTGTTAGAGATTTTCTCCTCATGAAGTTCTGTAGACGAAATTTGTGCAAATTCTTTTGAAACAATACTATGAATGTTCATGAATATGTCATAGGCGCTCACACTACGATATCTTAAGAAAACAAGATATAGTTACAACAAAAACAGCACGCTTCATCTATCTCGAAAACTCCCAATGATACAAAAATTTCTGCTTAATTCCAAACAAGAACGGACATGTTTCTCGTACTTTGCACGCGAATGTTATCGTAGGCGTCATGATGGTAACAATATCTTCTTTGAATGTGTAATATGTTCCCAAAGTTTTTACAATATCGCCTAAGTCACAAAATGTACTTTTTACAGGAGGAAGAAAAAAACCGCACTAAGTCTCAACGAAAATCTTACATATGCGGTACTACTCTTTTCAATACTACAGTACTATCTATTAGAGAAAAAAAGAACTACTTACTATAAAGGCAGCTGATCCCACACAATGCGAGTCGAAAAATATAGAAAATTAATTTTCACTCAAATTAGCTATTATAGGCGTACTGTAAAATCCGGAACAACGCGTTGCCATGGTAATACTGTCTTCGACTGTATGGCCCATTGTAGAACATTCTACAGTTGTGTAACAATACATGAGACTGAGAGAATGAAAAGAGAAATGGATTTTTATATCCTTATCGTGTTTAAACCCGAATTTTAAATTTTGGAAGCTCAATAGTCTTGTCTTGTCTACTGCTATACAGATGGAGAACATTTCGCCTCGAGACGCTTAGGCTTATACCATACAGTTAACAATATTGGCGCCTTGCTAACTTTAAAAGTAATTTAGTCGAAAACCAAGCATTGTAATTGCAAACTTTTACAAAGTGTGCGTATGTCCTCTAGTTTGATGAAATAAAAATACAGGTCTTTTTCCGTAGGCGGAAATTTTTCATTACCCTTATATAAAAGAAAAAGAGCACAAAATAAGCTTCTGTGACATGTATTAATTAAATATTAAAACCTGAAATCTCTTCTTATCTCGTTCTTTTCAGTTTTTCTCTAAGAACTATCTACTTCAGTAAACATTTTTAAATTACATAGTTTGGTACGGGAAGATGAGAAAAGCTTGACTGGAACGAACTGGGAAAGAATCAAGAACTTGGAATTTTCTCTTCCAAATCATATTTTCCAAAATGAAATTTAAAAAAAATAAATATCAGAAAGTAAATGCAGAATACGCCAAAAAAGGAAACCCAGTTTCTTTTTCATATTTTTTTAAAAAAAGAAACACAAAATTGAATTAAAATTCTTGCGGATAGGTTTTCTTTTAGAGACTTAATTTCTTTACATATATAGTTCCTGTGTTCTAAAACTTCGTGTAGAGATATTAATAAGTAGGAGAAAATACAATTATATTTTCGTAATAAAAAGAAGCTATTTTATTAAGTGAAAACTTGATGATTTTTCTAGTATTTCAGACTTAAACATTTATTTATTAAGGCCTAGCTGAAAAGAAAAGTGATTGATTAGCTAAAACCACGAGTTCATTTCTTTCGCCTTCTTGCTTTTTCGTAGATAAAAATCAAGGGGTGACCTATCTATCTTCCGCATTTGAGAGCGCTTGCTTGCCGTTCAGTTAAGAAAAATTCCAAAGAAACTTGAATCCATCATCAGAAGGCCGTTTGCCACTTTTAAACTGGAATAAATTTTGAAGATTATGCGCAAACAAACGCCTAACAAGGGAATTTTATTTGCTCGAACAAACATTTTGGTGCGAAAATATGTTTTTCCTACAGAAAGTAATACGTTGAGATCAGAAGGAACGATCATTCATCTGTGAATTGCTATCTTCCTCTCCAAACTGACCAATATCTACTCGAATACTGTATAATACAATAGACTGGAAACAACCTTGTAAGTCTTAAAAGCGTGAAGGGAGTGAGACAAAAGACTGCATTGAGCTAACGTGGATACTGCGTTATCAGATGCGGGAGATGAGAACCACAGCAGCCATTTTGAAAACCGCCATCTTGGAATTTGTAATGGAATGTGGGTCATGTGACATATCGTTTTAGGCTAGCTTTTTTTCAAGAAATCGAAATTTAAAGTTGGTTTTTATATACCTTTGTTCGTTTAGATGTTGGGATTTTACTTTCTACAACATGTCCGTAAAGTGGGTCGACACACAAACTCAGTATTTTTCTCAAATCCTTATGGACCCTACGAATATATTGGGTTCAACAGTGGCGCAGGTATGATTGAAACCGTTGCTGGAAATTAGGCATGGTACCGAGACCGAGACTAGTCTTGGTCTCGTCTTGAATTCGAGACCAAGACCGAGAAAGAGACCAAGGCCTAGGAATCGAGACGAGACCGCGGCTTTATGCATCGAGATTTACTCAAAACGAGACCAAGACCGCGACTTGACTCTCGAGACTATAAGCTTTATTTTTTTTATTAATATCGATAAAATTAGTTTAATGCTTTTTTGATGTTGTTTCATACTAGTGACAATTAGTGATTCTTGTGACAATTAGTTTCATTCTGAGAAATTTTATTTAACATGTTATATTGTAGTTTAAAAATATGACTATAAGTCATATAAAGTCAAGCTATCAATGCCAAACTATTTTCTGTTGTCTTTCAGTAATAATATAAAAGTGATTCGGGGACGGATAAATACACATTTATTTTCTTCTGCCAATTTTTTCCCATGCTTTTCCCCCTGTTGATAGTCTTTTACTTCTGTTGACACTATCCCATTTATATCAACTTCTGCTAGACTGATCCCTTAAAGACTGTAATGTATATGTCAAGAAGCCAAACTGTCTAAATTGAAAAACATCCCAAGACCACTTATTTCGTATTTGCCTTTTTTTTTTCGTGGGTATCTAAGTTCCAAGGGCTATCCACCTGCATAAATATTACATCCCCACCCGAGAAACCATTTTTAGTACAAACTTATTTCCGCTGAATAGGATAACATACGAGGACCTTGGACTGTTTTTCGTTCGTCCTGAAAAATATACTACGGTGGACTTGGGATGTTTGTCAATTCAGGTCTTCAATTCTAATATAGAACTTTTCTTACACCATTTAATTATTATAATTTAAAAAAAATGGAAATATTTTTATAATATTAACCGATACCTTAGAAAAGATGGTATATTGTATATTTCTACGTATATGGAAACAAGTAAGTCGGAGTTTATTCGCAGAACAGCTCAACGGCACATCAACTATCCTCGACACCTGGGAGAACCTGATTTGAAAGTTGTCGACAGACAGACATAGACGATTGTATAAGGCTTCCCAGCACTTGTTGCTGAAGCCTAAATGTTGTATAAAGTTTCTCTGTAAGAACTTCTTAGTTTATGCAGAAGAAATTCTGCACAACCTATCAGGTAAGTATACCTATGCATTCGATAAAACAGTATTGTTTTTATAAAAATTAAGTGAAAAGGATCGAGCATTAGGCATTAGGCCAACGACTTGAAGGTCCCGGGTTCGAATCCCGGCAGAGGTATGTTTGTGGATTTTAACTAGGTCGAAATGTGATAGGCCGAAGTCAAAAGTTACTAGACTGGCCCCTATAAAATAAAGTTTACCAAAGTTTTTAGCAATGCCCTTCTTTCAATTTATAAGTTTCGCAATACGCTATTTCAAAGTAGCGCCTACCGGGAACACACTTTGATCTTCTTTTTATTTTAATGTATTGGCGTGCAGCTGTAATCCATACCTATGAATTGGTTCATTTAATCAGTCAGGAGCAGTATTGTAAACTAATTGATTCAATGTGGCTGTGGAGTTCGGTAAATGCTATTTTCAATTTCTTTGTATTTGATTATTTCCTCGTACAAAAGTTCACAATAATTAAAATTTTTGTCACCCCCTGTACCCTGTTAAAAATGTTGTTAAGGTTGCTAGGAATTATCATAGAAGTTCCGCATAATTTTTAGAATTTCATGTTGTTTCACTGTAATGGAGAAAAACTCAGATTATCTGGATATGTTTCGTTTTCAATTCTGCACATGCGCAGAATAAGATAACTGTTTCTTATCGTAGCTCTGCATGCAATGTTGGTCAAGAGTTTGCTACCGCCATTCTGTGGGTTCTTATTTTGGTAAAAATGGGAAATATTGTGAGTGAGTGAGAACAGCTTAGTTGATATCTTCGAGATTCAGCAAACACAGTTCTAACACTCTGTCTATACTGTTTTCTTTTAACTTGAAGTTTAGAGCAGTCAGGACGATGTTAGATTTTTGACTAAAGAGTGTTCAAGTTTCCTTTAGACTTGTCCCCCCCGCTTTTGCTCCCAATATTCCTGAGAACTGTATGATGATTCCTTTTATTAGCAAAATTACTGAAAGTTCCCAGATAGCTATGGTTGTCTAGGTTTTCTCAGGAATGTCTCGGAAAATCTTTTACAATGTACGTTCATTTATTTCTATAAATCTGTTAGAAAATTTCGACTAAAATGTATTTTTTTTTTTAATTTTTAACGAAACAGTTATTCAGTCAATTTAAATATAATTTCGAAATACAAAACTTCAATGTTAAAGTATGTCAACTTCGCATTTTGTGGTATAACATGGATCCATATCCATAATAGAAATATTTTCATGTGTCTCACTTATTGCCTTGGTATTCTATATATCCTAAATAAAGCATCTTTATTAGTTTAAAATCGTAATGTTTTTCTCTATAATTTCAGAATATTATTTCTAATCTAAACCCCAAATTAACTGTATAACAAACTATGTTAATATCATATGAATATTCTTGTTCTTCTACTGAGATAGAAAAGCCTGCGTACCCATTTGAAATACGTCAAGGGACGGCAACTTTTTAAGGTCTATCGTCTTTCGAGACTCTCGAGACGAGACGGAGATTAACATGTCGAGACTCGAGACCGAGACGAGACTGAGGTTTATAATCGAGACCGAGACCAAGACCAAGACAAGAATTTTCAGATCGAGACGAGACCAAGACCAAGACTGTCCTAAAAAATTCGAGTCGAGAATGAGACTGATGCCAGTCTCGTCTCGTCTCGATACCATCCCTACTGGAAATGATGTATCTCGTTGATTTTTCACAATGCACTGTCTTGCAGGTAGCTCCTTAGAGATAAATCAAGGGGAGTGAAATCAAGTGACAGAGTGGGGCATTCGGCGGCCCTTTGATAACGGCTCCAATATCCAGGAATTGTATATGCATCTACTCTTATACTTCATCAGCGTAGTGAAATGTGCGTCACCTTGCTGGGAAAGGCAGAAAAAATGTCATCAGAACTCATAGTCTGCAGTATTCCTCCCGCCTCGGTGCCTTCAAAAGTGATCGACCCATTGATAGATTCCTTGTTCACCCGAGAGGATGCGCCTTAATTTCAATTTTTGACTCTCATGACTCGCATCTATGTCACAGGCCGGAATGCAGTAAACAGGGTAGGGAAATTAGTTGCACCTGCCTTTATTCAAGATACCATCCTAGCATGCGCCTGGTGTGATCGACAGAAACAGGGAAAATCTCGTTTAGGATGACCGGCACTGGGAATCAAAAACAGGTGCTTTCGATTGTGAAGCTAACACTGTACCAACTAAACCTCATTGATTTTCATCTCTGGGTCTCTTGAAAGACATGGTGAATCATATAAAAAATCAACGGCCTACACCATCTTCAGAAATTGTTCATTTGAATTTAAATTTTATTTTAAGGTCTTTACGTATCTGAGGCTCTCAGAAAATGTTAAAGTGTGAAAATCTTAAGACCCTCTTTAATCATCCATCACACACCTATTTAGTCGGAAAATATTATTGTTTAATAATTTGATAGACTACCCACACTATATTTTTGAAACAAGCACTAATTTTATCAAATACTTCTTCCTTCACATAATTTTACGCCTTATATTTCAATGTTTGTACTCATCAGCAAGACCGTGTATCGTGAAAAATCAACGAGATACCCCATGAACAATCAACAACCTACACCATGAAAAATCAACGATCTACACCATGAAAAATCAACGATACACACCAATTCCAGCAACGCATTCAAGCATACCTGCACCGCTGTTGAGCCCAATATGCTTCACAGGGTCCATAAGAATTTAAGAAAAATACTAGGTTTGTATGTTGGCCCAAATGTATACCACTCTACGCACATGTTGTAGAAAGTAAAATCCCAACATTGAGGGACCCTATCTCCTAAACGAATAAAGGTAGACAAAAATCAACTTCAGATTTCGATTTCTTTAAAAAAGCTAGTCTAAAACGATATGTCACATGACCACTTTTATTACAAATTCTCAAGCGAATTCCAAGATGGCGAATTGCATGGTTCTCATCTCCCGCATCTCATAACTCAGTATCCACGTTACTTCTATGCAATATTTTGTCTCACTCCAAAGACGCGTTTACGACATACAAGGTTGTTTCCAGTGTTTTGTATTATGCAGTAATCGAGTAGTCATTGGTCAGTTTGGAGAAGAAGATAGAAATTCACAGATGAATGATCGTCCTTTCTGATCTCAGCGTATCACATTCTTCAGGAAAGACATATTTTCACACCAGAATTTTTGTTCGAGCAAGAAACATTCCCTTGTAAGTGACATTTTCAAATTAAAACAAATCACGAGTACATTTTTGTAGATAACAGGAAAAATATGAGGCATAAAATATTCATACTTTGCACAAAGACATGTTAGACTAATGTCCGCTTTTGTGCAAAGTATGAATATTTTATGCCTCATAGTGGCATTACCACCATATAAAACTTTATTTCAAATCCATGTTCAAAATGCACTTTCAATACAATTTTGTAATTAAAATCAGTTTGATATAAATTCTTAGCATATAGTGCATTTTGAACAAGTAAGAAGCTCCCGCGGACAGAAAAATCTAGTTTAAAAGTCATTAACGAAAATAGAAATTACAAGGACACACTGACAATAACAGGATTGTTTTTTGTTTTTTTTAATATCCAAGCCATAGGCTTATCATATCACTGATATGATTTGGTATAAAAGCTCTTGGCCTGCCACCGTAAGGACACTCTGCATTTACTCTCTTTGCTCTGCCTACTATTCAAAACTGGTGACCAGAACGGTGCAGAAGCCAAGAAGGAAATTCTCAGGAAAATACTGTAAGTCTGTCTCTTTGCAAATTGCAAGATTTCTCTGCCTAAATTCTTAATATATTTTGTATTCAATTATCTCAAACAATAAGAGAATAGATCTTAGAATTTATACCAGACTGTGAAGGAAAGTCTCCCTCCCACTTGACAGTCTAGTTTCTTTATTTACTTCACTCTTTTATAAATTGTATTACCGAAATAAATGACTGTAAATAAACGCCATTACCTCATTGCCATTATCATCTGAAAAAATGGAGTTTTCTTTGCTAAAACAATTAAGCTTTATTTAGTAAAAATTAGTAACTCTTTAATATTAAAAACCCAAACCTTTAAACTATCAAAGGCCCCTGGACGGCACAATAGTTTTCCTGTTATACATAAAAATGTACTCGTGAATGTTTTTATTTGAAAATGTCACTTAGACGTTTGTTTGCTCATACGCTTCAAATGTTTAACATTGTTTTCAAGGGGAAAGTATACATTAAAAAGGGATCACATTATATGATCGCTCAAAAATAGGTTCGCATAGTAGTTTGTTACGTAGGGTACATGCGGATCATAAAATATGACTGCCTTGTGTGCTCACATCAGTAGGTACAAAATTGAGCATGCGTTATATAGGACGTCAAATTTCAATATTTCAAATCTCTATTTCCTAAACAAATACACGTAGGTGACAAATGTTTTCACATTTGAATTCTTGGGAACAAGCTACTCTAAAATGATGTTTCACATGACCTCTTTCCTATTTCAAATTCTCAAGCTGAATTCATGATGGAGGCCATAATACCTTTCACACACTGTCATTACCAAAAGGTTGAGTCAGAAACCTGCTGCAGTTTCAACACTGCAAGTTTCTTCATGCAGTTTCTTTAATTAGCAAAATTGTAGAAGAGATTTTAGCTTAGATTTCATGCAATCAAGTACACACATAATCAAGCGAAGCATACAATAGCACGCAGACAAGAATTAGAAATATTATACAGTTCTTTCAAATCACACATGAAGTAAATTAGTTTTCAAATTATGCTTTTCGAATTAGCATTACCAAAACACGATAAAGCTTCAATTTACGGTTTACATTGTTGTGAATTTTCAGTCCCATTTCAAACATACCACAACACATAATATTTTACTAAATAAGTTTACCTTAAGTAATCTACTTCTACAATGATTATTCTATAAGTTCCTGTTTATATCTATCCAAATATCCTGTATTCTAAAGCTATTCATCAAATATATTGTTCAACTAAGATGCTGAGTTCCATATTCAACTTTATAAAGTAAGGATACAACTCAGTCAGCTGTTTAAGACATTCTTTTCTTTATATCCAAGTTTATAAACTAAAAAAAAGTAGTCTCATAGTTTAAACCAATGACGTTATCAAACCTAGAGATATAAATGAAATAGAGCTGCTCTAAACTTTCAATTCCCGCAATTCATTCCCCCCTCAGAAATGAATTTGCATTAGTGCCCAGACAAAATATCCTGTATTGTCCTATTGACGCATCCTCTTTGATTTCCTCTACACACCCTTTTTTGGAGCCAAGTTAACCAAACATATCGGTTCCTAGAAAATACCTCATTTTTGTAAGTATTTTTGATATTCTCATCCTTTGAGTACTTCTTCATCCACATCCTTCAAGGTTTTATTACTCCTATTGTCTTTCTTTGATTCATTTTGTATATATTCCCATAAATTTTTATTCATCTCATCATTCTTTTCTAGATGTACCTATTTTTCATCTTCTCAAGTCAATATCTAGTTTAAGGTAAGGTATACCATTTTCTACTATGTTTGCTGAACTAATATCCACCACCCTTCATGTTTCTTAAACTATTATATTCTCAAGATTAGGTTCAGCATTCATCGAGTTTTCTTTTTTCTTTTTCTTATCTTTTCCCACCTTAGAAAGTATTGCGACAACTGTTTCCTTACTATTTGGTTCCATTTTCACTTCCTCCTGGTCCTTTGTATCCAATAGTGCAGCTTTATCTTCGACTTTGCTAGATGTTTCTAACGAATTAATGGCTGCATTACTGCGGTCCATTTCTGTGTGTTTCGTCATTGTGTAATTCTAAACAACACGCCTTCTTCAACTTTCTTTACATCCGTTTGAATCCTTTTATTCTTTCTGCTAATACCATTTGTTTGAGTAAATCTTTCCCTCGTGTCTGCTTTTATTTTCTTATGAGTAGTGGTTTCTGACATTTGTAACATATCCTCCTTAACCTCAGTATGTGAAACAACATTTATTCGTAGATCCCTATCCTCTGTGGATACTGTACGTTTTAACTGCTCATGCTGCGTTAATAATGCTTCCTGATTAGACCTGTCATTTACTTTATTGATTACTGGAATTTCATCAAGATTTTTAGTAGATAATATCTGAGAGGTTTGCCTTATTCTTTTCATTTCAGATACTTTATTATGTTTATTAGAAAAACAAGCACGTGAAAAATGATTCCTTTTTTGACATTAATAACATCTTATTATAAGCAGGACATTTGTTTGGTACTTTGTGTACCAGATTACACCGCTTACAAAACTCCCTATTCTGATTGTAAAATCTGTTTGTGTGCCGTTCCTTATTTCTTGTAGGTAATACAAAATTGTTTCGCTGGTTACACGAATTTTCTAGATAAGTGGAGTTTTTTATTATACCAATATTCTGTCGCTTCTGTTAATATCTCGTATTGGCGCACACTATCCATAGCCTTATTAAAAGTTAAGTCTGTTTCTGTTAATAACAGACTTTGTAACTGTATATTATATATACCCAATACACATCGGTCCAATTCCTCTTTTTCACAATATTTTCCAAACTTACACAAAATAGCTTGTGTTTTTAGATCAGCCACGAAGTTTACGATGGATTGACCTGGCTTTTGTGTTAACATATAAAAATTATACCGTAACTGTACCATATCTTGATCTAGCACCTTGGATTTATAGGAACATGCAGTACATTTTATCCAAATATACAATAATATTGCATATGTCCTCACACCCATCATGATCGTATGTATTTCAGTCATTATACCTCGTAATCTTTGATATTTCAAGTTGAACCAATCCATGACAATTCTATTTAATATCTTTTCAAACATTAGCAAATAATTCTCATAAATTAAACTCAATTTGTCTAATTTGCTAATTAGCATGTTAATTTGCTAATTCTGACTATTTTTGCACACATGAGTTAATCCCACCCTCGTCGCCATTTTTAAAACTGTTAAGCCATAGCGTATACTTTATTGAGTATTAGCTAAAGATTTGGCCGAAAACAGACTAACATCATTTGTACCAAAGCAGTTAATCATTAACAACTAATTTCCGTTAGGTTAGATTCGGTACACATAATAGGTTAGTTTCATGCACTTTCTTTAATTAGCAAAATGATAGAAGAGACTCTAGCTTACTTTTCTGTGGTTGTAAAATATCGCTGAGTACCGTTAATACAGGATTTGAATGAAATATATATAGAATGTCCAGTCACTGCATAGCAAAAGAGAAATAGTTCACCGATTACTTGAGAATCTTTGCTTTCGATAGCAGGATTTTGTTTTTCACGGAGAGTTTTGCGGAGTCCCGTTGGAGCCTTCACGGAGCTCTAGAGCTCCGCGCAGCACACTTTGAGAACCGATGCTCTAAAGCATTTTAAACACCATTGTAGGGAAATTTGCAATATTATTTAACCTGTCAAACTGCTTTGTCTTGAAATAACAATACTGATGTCCTTGAAATTGATGACCATGTGATCAGTCCGGTTGTTTAAAAAAATAAAAATAAATATATATATTTTTTTAACTTTTTTCGTGTTTCTGTCCTCAACCATATTTTGAATGAAAATGTCGGGTTCCAAATTGAATGCAAACCGTTATTTAACAGGATTTCTTTGAAATTTCACTTCATATGGTAACAATGAAACGGGTTTTATTAACATACACGGTATAAAAGATGGATAAATTAGTCGCTTCAAAAAGATATCTACTTAGAGTTAGAAAAAAAAACAGATCCTTGGTCGAAAATTGAAACCATGCCCCCGGTCTAAAGCCAACGGAAATTATTTTCTTCTACAAAAGCCCCGACCCGAGTCCGATATTAGAAATTTTCGGTTTCCCGATTTGGTATGGGTTGGTATGGTTTGGTATGGTCTAAATCGGTATCGCTATAAAACGAGTACAACAAACACGCTGTCTAGAATACTGCATTCAATTGAGAAACGCAATTACAAAATGTTAGATGATGGTGGGAAGAGTATGTAAAAACTTAGAACAGATGTCGTAAGTTGACTTTCGTTGAAAAATACATCGACACAAAAGAACATATCATCGTTCGTCATGGTTAATGTCTCTCTTCACATTAAAATTTCGGCTTCATCACCCTTGTTGATTCGTTCATAACATTATCACAATAAACGTCCTTGATTTGGCAATAAATCGCACATGGTAGAGTACATTTTCCTTAAAGTACTTTTAATTACAATATAAACCTATTATTTCAAAAGATAGCCTTGAGATAATAAAAAAATCGTTCCACCATATGCTTACTAAAATGATCATAATATATTCATGTCTGAATAACTTTACGATCCCATGGAATAAGTAACCTGTTAAGAGAAACAGTTGACTTTAAAGAGAAAGAAATAAGAGGATGAAAACAATACCCGGAACTATTATAAGGCGATAAAATGTTAGTAAACTTTATTTTTATATGACCAGGCTAGTAACTATGGACTTCGACCTGTCACGATTCACCTTTAGCTGTTAAAATCCACTCCCTCCCATGCCGGGACTCGAACCCGGGACCTTCGAGCCGATGGTTACCCGGCCGGCTATAATGCGGTATGGTTGTATTAAACTAATTATGTACTGTCCGTTACATGTGCATACAGACAGTATTCGATTTAAGCACTTTTCAGAAAGGGGACTGGGGGAGAATCCCGTATTTTACGCCTTTCATATCTTATTGTCGGAGTTATTTCGAAAAGCATGGCCAGGTAGAAAAGCAATCCGTTAATATTTTTACAACCTAATCACTATTAAATAAAGGATCATTTTGACATCAGTTTTATCATATGTTTCGTAAGGAAACCATTAAAACGTACTATTCTATTCTAAGCTGTTTGTAGATATGCACAACACTGGAATTGTTACAATAAGTGTTTATGCTCGGAGAGGACCAAAAGTTAACAGTGACAATAATCTGTCATTATTTTCAAAAAATATTTGTTTCTGAATAATATTCGTTTTTCTTTAACTTGGAGTTGAGTTAAAACAAACTAACAATAAAAAATACTTGATGTTGTTTACATTAGTATTTAGCAGAATACTTTGTTACCTGGTGCCGGACTTGAGACTTTAATTTCACGTTTTCAATGCTCTAACCTAATATAGTCTAACGTTGCTTACTTTCTTCTATTAGATTTTACACTTTTATTTGCACAGTCGTTACTATTATAATATGGTTTAGCACCCTAAATGACTTACTGTACTAAAATATTCATTCACTTATACTGCTCTTTGCAGAGTTCCATTCTCAACAAACTTTCAGTCGTTAAGTTTTTATGTAAACGCAGTTATTACTTCCATCTATTAAGCATTTCTTGAATTTCTTATTCGTTTTGCTCGTGCCCACTATAACTAAATACCTTTTTATTAAAGATCCTTTTGACTTTCGAGTTGTTGGTTGCTAGTATCAATAATATTTATATTTTTCATGTTTTCTCCTTTATCAAACCTTACATTCTTGTAAAATTGCACTCACGAGATGTTACCTTTAACATATCACATCACACTAACGTGATTTTACAGTATAATTTACTTGATTTTTTTTATTACTCTACTGGAAATACGAAACGTTTAATGCTGCATTAATTATTGTTTTTGACGCAGAAGCTAACGCACAGATAAAATTAATTAATTAATATCTATAAGGTGTAAGGATATGCACTAAATAGAACATACACTAACTTGACGCGCATAACAAAATTGAAGGAATAAGAAAAGTTTTCGCACTCAAGTGCCAACGAAATAACACTTTTACGTACTTCTCCATATTTCTGTATGTACCTATATACAGAGTGTCCCTAAAGTACACGGACAAAATTTAAGAGGTGATTGTTGAATCAAAAACAAGTTAAAAAGTTCCTATGAACATGGGCGAAATTCAGCTTCGTTTTGGAGATACAGCGTTTCCAACTTGGGACCTTAAGTCGACGTCTAACAATGGGGAGAAAATGAATAATTCTCAATCAATCAGAAGCGACGCATTGAATGAAATATTAGTTTGCGCAAACTTGTTTCTAACAACCCATCCTGGATATTAGAAGTAAAAACACCATGTCACCGGGTTGTCAGTGTTGCCAAGCCGGTGTAATGTTTATTTTTTTTAAATAACACTACGTTGTGTTGTTGAGTATTTAACATGCCCTAGTGATGATAAACAACATATGTATGGTACATACCGCAGTGTTGCAAACTATCGATAAGAGAAAGGTTTCCACGATGTTATCATGAAGAAGGGTAGTTCTTCGAGTAACGCTCACAAACGTGGCTGGTAGCGTTACTCACAAATACAGCTAATTTCGTATCTAGCGAACTTTAAGCACGATTTTCATGCTTGAGTTTGCATTTGAAATCTCTTTACCATACTAAGACACAAAAAAAAATGGATTGGTAGGACCTACCTGGAACCCGTAGAGCGAGGGCGGTTCGAAAAAAAATAATCAAAATTTCACATTTCTGATGATAGCACCGAGCCCAGAACTTAAAGGTGACCGCAACTTGCTGAATCGTAATCTACGCTTTAATACCTTTCAAACGGTGTATCGCACGTCAAAATCGGTGAAAGGGTTCAAAAGTTATGACTTTTTTTAGCCGAATCACAGAATTTTGAAAAATGATCGAAAAGTGTGTTTATCATTCTGTCTGTCTTTTTGCTTTAGCCCCAAATGGTTGATATCAGAACCCCCGTTCGTGGTAAAGGGAAAAATGACGCAAGAACTAAACTCACAAAAGAAGTTATATCCATTTTGCGAGTGACTTTTTGTGTCTCTAATGCGGAAGGGAGGATACTAAGCTCTTCATTTTATTAGTTGTATTACAGAGGAATCACTTCCGTCATAGTGACACAAAGAAAGTCACGCGCAAAATGAATATCACTTCTTTTGTGAGTTTAATTCTTGCGTCACTCTTCTCTTTACTCCGAAGGGATTTTTGTACTGATACAAACAACTTAATTTAATAGCATATTTTATTCACAGTTTGCAACACTGCCATATGGACTTTACGTAAGTTGTTTATCATCACTAGAGGATATAAAATACTCAATAACGCGAAGTAATGTCATTTTAAAAATTTATACGTTGAACCGGGTTGGCAGCACTGACAATCCGGTGACGTATTTTCATTTTTGATATCCACCATGTTATTAGAAGCAAGTTTCAGCAAACTAAATTTTCATTTAATCCGTCGTTTCTGATTGATTGAGAATTATTCATTTTCTCCCCCATTGTTATACGTTAACTTTGGGTTCCAAGTTGGAAACACTGTAGCTCCTAACCAAGCGAAATTTCACCCATATGCATAGAAATATTTTACTTGTTTTGATTCAACAATCATCTTTTAAATTTTGGCCGTGAATTTTAGGGACACTGTGTATAATGCTCCAAGCTAGCATTCTATCTCTCCATTGCCCTTTCTGTAACTTTAAATTTGAACAAAAACACCAGAGCTGCAAAAAGTGGAGCCAAGTTCTTTAGCCCTAAAAAGGTGTCAAATGGGAGACGGATGAGCCAAGTTCCTTGGTGACAGCATGTAACAGGAACAAAGGAACTTGGCGCGAGCTGGCAAAAGCCTTACGGTTGGGCGCGGTGGACGAAGTGGGTTTTAGGATCCCCAGCACCCTTATAGCTTGAAGATCATGAACCTTGCCACCTCGCGCCAAGTTCCTTTGTTCCTGTTACATGCTGTCACCAAGGAACTTGGCTCATCCGTCTCCCATTTCACACCTTTTTAGGGCTAAAGAACTTGGCTCCACTTTTTGCACCTCTGGTGTTTTTGTTCGGATTTCACAGCCTCGTTTAGGTCCTCGCCCCCCGTAGCTGGCTGCGCCCCCAACTTCGAGTTTTATCGTAACCCTCTCCAGGACACTGTGCTTCCATGTTGCAGATTTTTTCCTATACTCACCACCCGTGGGAATGAGATATTTATTGAAACATAGGGAAGCTTTACCATATTTATTGTAACCTACTTGTGATGATACAGCAAATTTGCTTCCTGCTGGCGGCCCTAAAATCCACCAATACCAACCCTCAGGCTCGAACATCTTCTGGTGTTTTGCTGGGATTTCACAGCTTTTTATACGTGTATATATATACTGGGTTCGCCTGCCTGGGTGTGCTGCCCCAGAATTTCGTGTGCGCCCCAACTTCAAATTTTTAGTGCTACGCCCCCTTTTATTGTGATCAGACTTTCTGGGGACAGCGCCCCATGCTGTGCAGACCTTTTCTCATATCGCCTCGGAGGCTGCACGCTCATAGCGGTGGTTTGATCCATTTATTGAAACATTTTCGTGATGGTACACCTTCATACCAAATTTCGTTTCTCTAGCTTCAGTGGTTTGGAAAATGGTATTTGGCTGACTATGTTGAATTAAAGAAAGCGATTTTTAAAAAGTTTTTGTGCGGCCATTTTGATCCAAGTTAACAACTTTTTCAAAAATGTAAATTATTCCTAAACTACTCTTGTTAATACACATTTATCCCAAATTTCGTATCCCTAGTTCAAACGTTCTGGAAAATGGATTATGAAGTCAGCCATTTTGGATTCAAAATGATGTCTTTGCAGATATTTTGTAATCTACTAGTGATGATATACCGTCATACTTCGAAATTTCATATTTCAATTTTTAACATCTTTTTTCTTACAGAACCTCAAAATCGCTGATTTCGCAATAAACACTTGTTCCTGTATAGCATGCTGACGTTTTGTGACACGCGGAACTCGGCTGCATGCACTGCCGTACGTGTTGATACTCCCTCGATTCGCTCGCGTCGCTGCGCCAAGAATCCCACGGCAGGCCGCGCATCGAACTTGAGAAGTTTGAAGGAACTGCGTCTTTTTATCACAACCAGAATCTGCAGTGCACTGCGCCACATGATGCAGATATTCCCTCATACTCCAGAGCGCTGCGTCCGAATGGGGAAACGTCCACATTCTGCCTGTATAACATGCTCCTGGCAGTGCTAACGTTTGTGACGAGTAAAACTTGGTGGGACACGCAGGAGTATTGGAAGTTGGCGCGAGGAACTAGGCTCATCCATATTCCATTTCACCACTTTTTAAGGTTGAAGGAGTTGACTGGACAGTTTGCACCCCTGGTGCTTTTGCTCGTATTTCGCAGCTTTTTACACTTGTGTAATGTATATACTCGCTTCGCCTCATTGGGGAGCTGCCCCCAGAATTCCAAGATGGCCTCGCTGGGGCGCACCCCTTTATCGCAATCAGGCTCCAGCTGGGAACTGTACCCTAGTAGGGGAGACGAGCCGAATTTATTCTTACCTACTCGTAATGGTACACCTTCATACCAAATTTCGTTTCTCTAGCTTCAGTCGTTATAAAGTGGGGCTTAGGCGGGCATTTTGGATAAAAGATGGACACATTTTTAACGTTTTCTTATATTTTCGTGACATACTCGTGATGATACACTGTCATACCAAATTTCATTTCTCTATCTCGAACGATGTGAAAAATGGTATTTCAGCTGCCATTTTGAATCAAAGATGGTGAATTTTTTTAAAACGTTGTTATGTTTTCCTAAACTACTCTTGATAATACATCATTATGCCAAATTTCGTATCTCTGGCTCAAGCAGTTGGAAAATGGATTTATGACGTCCGCCATTTTTGATCCAAGATGGCGTTTCTAGAGATATTATGTAATATTTTCATAATCTACTAATAATGTTGTACTGTCAAACTAAATTTCATTATTCTAGCGGCAGCCGTTTAGGCTGTGTATTCTTTAAAATGTTAGGGTTCGCGGCCATTTTGAATCCAAGATGGCGACTTTTTCAAATTTTTAAAAAGTTTTCTTAATTTGCTATCAATGATGTAGTTTCATACCAAATTTCAGTGTTCTATCTTTAGTCGTTTAGGCTGTGTATTCTTTGAAATTTTAGGTTTGGCGGCCATTTTGAATCCAAGATGGCGTCTTTTTCAAAATGTCGGAATTTTTCCTTTATCTACTTATCATCCTCTACCTTCATACCAAATTTCATGTTTCTAGCTTACTCCAAACACCCTAAACAATATGATGAGTGAGTCAGTGAGTGAGTGAGTGAGTCAGTTAGCCTAAAATGTGCAATTTCAGGGGTCCACAACTAGAACATAGTTTGAGACACGAATATGAAATTTTGTACATCTGCACATATTTACCATATCTCCTTAACGGCAAAAGCTCATATTTCTATCTTTAACATCTTTTTTCTTACGGGGCCCCCAAATCGTCGATTTTGCCATAAACTCTTGTTCCTGTATAACATGCTTGTGGCAGTGCTGACGTTTTCTGACGTAAAGAACTTGGCTCATGCACTGCCGTGCATGTTGATTTCTGAGTCGTTTGCATATTCAACGTTCATATTTTACATCCGTACCACATCACAAATTAGATAAATTCACTCTCTTGATGTAGTCTAATGGCAGATGTGACCGTCAACTATGTGTTTTGTTGTAATTTAATGTAAGCCACCTTCGATGCTATAATATTCAATGGAGGCATTGATGGAAAAAGGAGCCAAGTCAAAAAGGGAATAAAGTCATGGTAACTATTTACTTGCCTGACCTCTGTCTGCAATTTGATTACCTATATTTATTGTCGGGTGGATATAGAAGTCTCCAGGTTTCTCTTTATTTTCTTCAGTCCCACCAGGTGAATAGCGAGATGGTACCTTAATTAGAAGCCCTAACTGCTACTATCGCAATCGAGTACCCCACGAGAAAGGTCAATCCTGCGATGTATGAAAGATTTAAGCAGTACCTGCAACTTGAGCCAAGTACTCAATAGTTTGGTGGAAGAAGAGCCTATCCCACATTTACAAAGAAACACTTGAAGTTTTCTTGACAGGTATACAGTACATCAGGGGGTTTGAAACTGAGTTTGTTAGGGGGTACGCCATAAAGTTAATAAAATAAATATAAATCTCAAAATATTACTGTAAATATCATCTGACTTCAAAAGTGCGCCCAATCCGCAGAAGGCAGAAGAGTTCCTGTTTGTGAGAGTAACGTTATGTGTGTGCTAAATGCAAAACAGTACATTTCATTGAGACTCAGTAGCGTTGATTTTTTATTCATTACGTTAATTAAACGTTATCGGTTGCGAAAAGTATGTTTTATTTTAAATGATAAAATGTTAGTTCAACGTGAATTCAACTGTTATTTTCAATTACGGTATAGATTTCATTTCAATGAATTCTTTCTAATTTAATGGAATAAAATTTTTAATTAAAAACTAATTGAATGCCATTAACTATTATTTTGTGTCCTCTATTGGATGTTGAAGAAACGTTGAATTTCAATCTATTTTCTAACGAAAACTTGATTTCGTTGATAGAACGTTAATATGACGTGCTTTTAACTATTAAATTGAACTGTGGCCTAGATTATCTTTAAAGTTAATTGCATAAAAGTTGTTCTTAAAAGCAAATAGAATAAAATTAACTACATTTCCCCTGTTATCATTTGCATGTTGAAAAAAGGGTGAATTTTAAACTATATTTGAACGAACATTTAATTTCACTAATAGGACGTTAATGTGAAGTATTTTCAACCATGACAAAGATTGTGTTTGATATGCGTTTATATGTGTTTTTCTAAGGCGATATACTACACTTATTGAGAAATACAAATTTAATTGTTCAGCGACGGTCTAAGTGATAAAAATGCACGTAACAAAGAAAGAAGGATAGTATTCTTTATTCTTATGCTTACATGATGGTGAAACGACGGATCTGGATTTATGGTGAATTCATTCAAGACTGCCTTTTACGTCTTCGTTACATACAGGGAATAGTAAAAGAATGGTGACTCTCAAGACCAATCTGTGGATAAGGGGTAGCGTGTCAAGATACCAACGACGAGTGCGGAACGTTCCAGCTTCGAACCCCACAGCAGGTGGTTCGATAATTTACTATTGCAAAATTAATTCTGTATATCATGATGAAACCAACGGATATGATGCAGCTAAATGTACCCTATATACCACAACAATGCTCTGTTTTGGCCAACTAAACCCGTTTCTTCATTGCATCCTTCTTGATTTCAATTTGTTTCTTCTCAACGTCGAATAAACCGTTGAATAGGCGGACATTTCGGTACATTTACAACGTTAAAATAACGTTTCGGTACTAACGTTAAATTCACGTATTTTCAACGTATGTGTACTACTGGGTAGAGCAGAACTTTACTATCATTAATTCATCATCTCACTATAAGGTTACCAGGTATTACGGCTTCTTCGTAAGTTTTACGTTCTTAAGTTTTAAATCGACTGCAGGAGTTTCAAGCAAATCCGGGTGTGACACTGTGAAACATATGCTTGTGAATGAGAATTATTAAAAATGCAGAAATATAACGAAAAAGAAAAAAGCCTGCCACTTTCCACTATCTTAAAATTGTCGGGATAAAATCACTTGCTTAAAATAGTCGGAATAAATCAAGATAGCTGAACCTAAATTTAGTTGAGGACAGTGATTCCTCCAGACCCCCCCTCGTGGGGGGTGTCACCTCACAAATTCTCAAGAACGCCCCCCAAAATTATTTTTTTGCGGTCAAAAATACATATAAATCGAACAAAACTTAATTTACACCCCTCCCCCAAACTGAAAATCCTGGCAGAATCTCTGGTTGACGAAATAGCCCGACGTTATGTTAAAAGAGAACCAAAACAAATTTCGTACTGCTAATTAAAAATGGGACGAGAATCACAGTTGTTTCGCGGAAGTGGACGCTATGGTTGTAGAAATTCATAACATATTAAATCAATTAATTGTTTACGCAACTTTCAGAAGTTTTGGCAATAAATCTCAGCTCAAAAATAGGCCAACCGTTCCCTTGCTTCTTGATCATACTGTAATTGTCATTACATAAACCAAAATATGTGGACAGTAAATGCACGTCAATGTTCCATATATTACTCAAGGAAGAAGAACGCAATTCTTCTCAGAATTCCATCTCCGAAAATGAAAGTTTTGTTTCTTCCCTCTGAAAGTGAAATTTGTCGTGATCCTCTCTGCCACCGCGTAAGAAAAAAACCTTTCTCCGTTTTTTCCAATCCGTCGTCAGTTGCGTTTGGAATTATGTATTGCTTTTAATTAAGCCATCTTTACTGAAGGTGGAAATAAAATGTCCCTTTCTTTTAATCACGATTCGATAAGGAAGTATTTTTTTTTTGGAATGAGTTTTAATATCTTTAGCAGTAAAATACTCATCCAATCTTTTTCTAAGGGCGTTACCAAATACAATGTCTCTATAAAACAGCAATATGGTGTTAGTATAGATTCAGTTTATGTTCATTTGTTTGAGTTAACAGAACAAGGGGAAAACGCAAACACAGTTATCTGTTACAATGAAGAGTTTGGTAAGTTTATAATATCTTTAGTTCCTGACTTCTTCAGCCATGCTTCCAAATGGTATAATATACAAAACATTTTTTTTCTTTAAAATGCCTAATATTACTCCTAGATGGCGCGCAAAGTTAAGTTTAAATTTTAGAAACAAAACTTTAAACTGGTACCGTATGGAACCCACAGATTCAAACCGAAATACTGAAATTGAATGTCAACCCAAGCACTGTTAGTCATTTTCTCAATTTTAAAGCTCTTATATATCAAAATAATAATCATTCAAGGTTTCTCAATGAATAGCTAATAGGAATTTTCTTAAATTAAGTCAGAGATTGTTTTAATAGTATTATTTTTCGAATTAGACTCCTTTAACGTATTGGATTCCTTTGTTTTAAAAATTCTGCAAATAAAACGGTGCAAACAAAATATTTATGAATATCATTCATCTTTTTGTTATTTCTGGTAAAACTTAATATCAAATTTTTTAAAACTTGTTTTAAAACTTTTATTACAACGTGTGTCTGATATTTTACTAATATTAATGCTCAAATGTTGGCAAATTAATAACAATAACAACAGGTATTTGCTTGCAACAGAATGCATTTTTGTTATTTCGTACGTAAATCACATTATGTCTGCACAAAGCAAAGGTCATTCCTAAATTAACGCCTTCAGGACGTTTTTAAATATATATACGTAATAACTTGATCTTTCGGGTTTCTCTTCATCCAATAATCTATAATACCATCCTTCAACTTCGTCAAACACATCCGAGAAGAAGCTTGTAAAAAGCGAATTTGTTTTTAAATAAAACTTCGTCCTGTAGTTTGCTCACTAGGAATCTTGGTCGTCTTAGAGACGCCTCATTTAGGCCTTTTTTTCCGTTCCTAAGTTCATATTTTGTTCTTTTATATTACAAAAATATATTTTCATCGAGTTTTGTATCACTAATCCTGGTTTGAGGGCCCTATTTTCAGTTCCGTAAGTTCTCTCTAACATTGGTGCTGACAATCGAGTTTGTAATAGGTTTTGGAATTTTGTTCCATTATTGTTCAACTTAATATGACTTACTTTTAGAGTTTATTAGGGCTGATTGCTCTGCGTCGCTTAACCTAATGTTCCATCCAAATTTGGGTAAGTAACCAAGGCTGCAAATAGGACTATTTATTTTGTCTTTATGTGCCAGTTTATGGTACTTGTATATCTCTGCACAAGCTTCCACTAGACACGAATAACTTCAATATATACCAAACCTAATATATACACTGGATAAGCATAACCCATCCGTACACCTGAAACCTTCCATAACATATAAAGAATTCAGGGAAAGAAAAGAAGATGTTAATTTATTTTAATTGACTTTGCTGTTGTAACAAGTAGTACACAATGACAGTTAACACCTGAGAAAGTTTCAATTCAAAAGTTCAAAAAATCTCCAAGTTATAGTGGTTTTAAGAATATGAAATACATGGGAGTAAACGGGATAGTTTAGACTTTAAAATGCGTTTTAAAAGAATTCACCTTTTCATGCATAAAAGCCCTTCTTTTTCTGCACGCTTCATTTGCTCTCCTACTGTAGATGTGTAAGAACAAGGTATTTACTCCCAATTGATGATAGGAATTCGGAATTCACTTGGTGTAACTGAACGAAATAGGAAAATTATTTAGGAGTTAAGTTCAGAACCTCCATAATACGGGGCAAGTATATAATCATTCATGTTCTACCCACATGCAGTTTTATGACATAAAGGTCTCTGAGGAAGGCGATCTGATAGTGGTGTGCCATTGTCTTTCATGAGACGAACGTGCGGGTCCTACAGATTCAAATGGATTCAAATCACTACGTTCAATATGTCGCCTCAGGGAATCGAACTCCATGCAAACCGATGAATGAATCCACTCATACTGTAAGCGCAGTAGCATCAGAACATTCGCCACTAGATCAAAAGGTTGTGTCAGTTGTCATTATCTGACAAAATAATATACAGTAAATGTGGAAAAGCATTTTTTTTTAAAGTGTGCTGTTTGATTTAAATTGAACTAAAAAGTCATAAGTATTTTTTATCAAGAATCAGGCAGTCCTAAGTGCAGCTTTAAAGGAAACAAACAGGCTTTGGTATAATTTGTAATCTTTAAAATGTGCTGCTATCCAAAATAACCACGACTCAGTTCAAATCTAACTATTAACATGTTATAACAAAATACGAAATTTTGTTTTTTTCTTCATGACCCCTTACATTATATAATTGGGCTTCAGCCGCTAAGTAATATAATGATTTCTTATTTGCTTTTACAAAAATACAAGAATACTTAAACGCTTTTTTTTTAATTTTAAATATTATATGTATATTTAAATATTAGGCAGTAGCAGGAAGCAATAAAGGCGGATGAATAGAAGAACTATCACGTGTTTGTGCTGCGGCTAGCTTAGATTTCGAATTAAAAATGCACTTTAGAATCGAACTCAACGCTTTTCAAAATCTCCACATAGAAAATTTTACCTTCTGAGCCTTTTTTTCATAGAAGTGTAACCCCGAACAGCAGAAATCCCCTTTACCTTCTGCAGGAATTCAACCTCTCAATCCCCAAAATTACCGTAATATAAAACTTGCATTGTGAGTTTGTCTCTGGCATCTGTCAGTAATAATAATAATAATAAACACAGGAGAAACATTCCAGACAATAAATACACTAGAGAAAACTACTAATCATCTCCCATAGGCGACATATTTTTTATTAAAAGATATTAAGACATACCTGATACAGCTTAAGTATTTCACAGGAGACGTTCTCTTCTGATCAATAAATCGAAAGAAACACACAAATTCATTTCTTGAGAAACACACAAATGCTTGAAACTGTCTTAGCTAATATTTTCGGGACTATACACAGAAACCTAAGCTCCTGTCAACTCTGAAGGATGATGTCTAAGTGACGACAATCGACAAGGAAAGAAATGTTGGTATCAAGCAACTGCAGAGTCTCTGTGGACGTCAAAATTATTTTCCTTTAGCAAAATTAACTTTACCAACAATTACTTCGCTTTAGGTGAAATGAATTGTGTATCGTTTTCATTCAGTTAAGGGAAACATGAGCTTCTGGACGTTACCGCAAAACTGTACAACATGGAAGTTTTGGCCTCGGTTATATCATTTTCAAACTCTATGAAAGAATGGAACTATATCAGTCAAGATGAACACGTAGGCTGGTTTCGATTCAACGGCTTACATTCAGTTGAAAAGAGTGATGTTGGCCATTAAACGATGTCTTCTATGTATGTCTGCCTCCAACGGAACTTTGAAAAAAATTGCAACACCAATATTCCTGTGTTATATGTATTTTAAGAATAGACTCAAATCAAATCCAAGTTTAATGACGATATATTAAAATTTCTTTACAGTTAAAAAGATTAAGAACTTATTTTAAAAAGCGGGAATTGCTACGAACTTAAATAAATAAACATATCATTTTTTGCTAATTGGAATTTATTTTAGAACGATAAACGTGAGCAAAATCTTACGTATTTTCTCTTGAAGAATTAATATTCTAATTTTTGCCACGTAATGTTAACTTATTATGAAATTATTGCTGTCAACTTTCAGCAAAATTCTGAATGGGGTGGTTCAAAAGATTTCTTCTTTTCATAATAAAAGATGGCGGCGTCACAGATTTTACACGAAATCCAAGATCAGAGAAGAATGTAGAGTATTTTCCTTCAGTTTTTTGCAACTATTTTGTTACCGTGTCTCGTACAGGCAATAGAGGTAGACACAAAATACATAGTAGGCAGTGTTACAAAAGATACATTTTATAAACTGTCATTATAACTTAGCATAATCATTTTAAATAATAAATTTATATGAGAATCGATGATTAAATTCTAGATTCCATAATTCTAACTACCTTCAAGAAATTGTTAGTATTGTTAACATATATGGTAGAAAGTTTAAATATTGCACGAAATTATTTTTAATTAACTTTAACAAAATCTTAACGTTCGTAAAAGAATTTTGCTATTGACACTATTTGCCTCTGACGTTTAGATTACAAATTGACTTTTAGAGTGCCTTCAGATTAAAGAAATTTGAAACTGCATTGATTTTTTATGAAGCAACTAGTTTGCCAAGAAGGGCGAAGCAACTCAAGGAAAATGGTTTCAGTTAGTTTCCCAGATTCAGGCCAGCGAACTACACGCGTCCTCCTGGATGTGCAATACTGAGACCAAGACAATCAGCGATTACTCAAAATCCCAAATCGGAGGAAACTGAGATGTTGGGCTTCCTCAGAGTTATAGTTTCCACGTTTCACACTACAGTAATTGCGTCGCGATCGCCTTGCAGTTCCCTTAGTGTAAACAACTTACCTGTTTTCTTCGTATGCAACTCACTTTGTCAAAAGGCGTCAAGTCCCCCTTAGAAGAAGAATCGATTACTAATCAGTACCTTTCAAAATATGGGCTTAAAATTTAGGTACTTATTCAAATGATTTAATTCATCACGTAATCCTTGGGTAGAATCAGTAATATTGTGTTATATGCAAAGTGGTTAACGCTGTCGCTTTCATCCAGAACGGACCAGGATTCGATTCGCAATAGGGACTCGTAATTTCGGTGTTGATCCAGTATTGTTGACTGTAGTCTAGAAAGCCAGAAATATGGTAACCCTAGGTATTGCGTTGATCACGTAACTGCACTATTGAAATAATAAACCAATCTGGTATCCTCTAGCCCTTTAAAAGTATTGCGTAACACAGTTTAACTTTGTTATTTTCATTATTTAAGAACATTTTTCATTTTTGTCGCCTGGTCCTTGGAATAGTGACTATTGAGAAGATGGCTTACATACAGACCCTTCTGGAAATGATTACACTGACCGATAATTTTCCAGAGTTTATTCTCTCAGTTTCGTACGTGAATGTCCGGATGGTACACTGGTAGACTAATAAACTTGGACGCTCTCTTCTCGATCCCTTAACCCGAAAGGCGTGTTTATATGACAAATAAGGAAATTTCCCTTAACTAAACTAATAAATAAGGATGAATGTTCTACTGAATACATATAGTGTTACTGAGAAAGAAGGAAGAATTTCCAGATGAATTAATGTGTTACAGAACCATGTTTGGGCAATAAAAAGTAGTGCAAAGAATAAGAAAAAATAATATTATTAAAACAAGCGTGAACTTAGGACGAACTCCATGAAAACGCAGTGAAGAAAATATAGTAAATAATTGACGTGAATTATTTAAATGGAGAACGCTAACAATAGGAAAAGGGCCTGCCAGCGAGTTTGCTCAACTTTTTTGATTGAAGCACAAGCCTACAAACGGACAGATGAAGTTCAATTAAAAAGAGGACTAAAAATTTTTGACCCACTAAACAAGAACGCTAAAGGCCAGCTGAACAAAACATATTAGTTCCAAGTTCATCCATGAGATAGCCTGCGAGTCATAGATAAAACATGTTTTCTCCCTTTCATGCCACCTGGTGTCAATCTAGATAAACTAGGAATGAAGTAGCTAGTTATCCATGAACAATCTACGCTTTTAGTCTATTACGGACCCATTTGGTAAAGTATCAGATGCTCAGCTCCGACTACATGCTTTTCTGTTCTTTTTTTTTAAATCAAACACAGAAACAATCCTTTTCATACTAGTATTATATAATTTCTAGTTCGGCTGGATAGACACCAGATGACGTTAAAGAACACTAGAACGTAGGAATTTGCTATTTATAATCATTTCATCTATGAGAAGTAGATTAACTCGTAGGTTAAGTTAGGCCTAAATCGAAATTAAAACTGATTGTGCAACTATCCCTAAGAACATTATATGTGTGTTTAGGAAGAATTAAACAAAGACTTTCGTCAAATATAAAGAACAATTGAATCACAAATTCCTAAAGATACAACTTATTAAGATAGCTGTCTAATATTTTTCGAAATCGCAAAACCATTCATAGAGTAGGCCTACATTTATTCCTTTCTGCTCTTCATAGACCAATGATCGAGGTAATCCTATGAACAACGAAAAAGGCACTCGAAACTCTATAATCCGACGGTTTCTCCCGACAGTGCTCCTTTGAAATCGTGAGTTATTGTTATACATGCAAAAAGAATGTATTTGTAAGTATTGTAATACAAGAACAAAGAGAAGTCTATTTGTTTCGCAATGAAACCATGACACTGTATTCATTTTAAGACTAGATTAAGAAGATAAGCTTAGAACCAGGTGCGCGGGTTGAAATTTAGTTTAGAAATGTATGATGTGGCGCTGCAGAGAAAGTTAAGATTATCCGCCGGTTTTTGTAATTCCTTTTTTAATTGCAATCCGCCAGTTCAAACCCAAGGAAGGATTGGATTATAGGACACCAAAGTTTATATACCATGGTATTCTCTTCGTACTGCGCGCAATAATAAACCCTTTGTAATTCGACTAGTAAAAAGTCAGTTCATCCTCTCTTTTCATATATGGACAATTTATACCGTGTTATGAATTTTTACTCATCTGATACAGCTACAAATACAAAAACGTACCTCTAATGACTAATCCAACAAGAACCGTCTTCGAACATAAATCATATCTTGACAAAAGGCTTAGTTCCTGCAAAATCTCGTAGGTAGGCTTTTCGTTAAAAGTGTACTTCAGGTCAATCCAGTAGCCACTCTTGTCAATTAATTATAGTTAATTAAATTAATTAATGGAAGAGGTCTCTAGAAGCATGTCACAGGTCTTACTGCATTTGAAACATGACAATTCTTATTTTTCAAATAATATTCATTAATCTACTGTAAGAAAATATTTCTCAATCCCATTCAATAGTACGCTAGTTACGTTGTTTTCTCTTATTAAATTTTTACTTCTGTACTTTCCCTCCCGTTTATTTACTCTGACATATCTATAACTTTATTGAAATTATAATTTAACTCATCAGTTTTCTAGTAATGGAAATATAGTAGGTTCTGGTAATTAATTTACTTTGAAACATAATTATGAAAGGAGTATTAGAACTCTGTAGTAATTTACTTGTTAGATTACATTCTAGGCTATTAGCTACTTAATTAAAATTGAATGAGAGATATTGGTTTGTTTACTTTTGCAAAATTGTTCAATACAAGATTGAATCACAGCGAAAAGCATTCACAATTATTGATCATATGGCATTTTGTCATAAAACTAGAACTTTCTAATTTTATGCCAAAGATTTATTTCCTTAACTTGAGTGGGAAAGTTCAATTAGTCTGAAGTTCTTTCAATTCTTCTGCTTCTTGTAACGATAGATATTTTGTGTTCACAGTAGTAACGGCAAACGGATTGCAAACCTAATCGTAATAATTTCTTTTAAGTTTTTTCAGTGAATTATCCTCCTAAACCGAGAAATGTTCAAAAATCAAAGGTGAAGTAAACACCAGATCAGAATTACTGGTGAGAAGAAACAATTGAAGGTAATGTTTTTCAACTTTTGGCTTTCATATGCCATTTCTTCTCTTCTTTTATATCACATACGTCGACAGTTCTTGAATGGCATATGAAAACCAAAAGTTGAAAAATATGACCTTCAATTGTTTCTTCTCACCACTAATTCTGGTTCTACATATCAGTTCGATATTTCCGTTTGATATTTCGGTTTTATATTTCAGTTCGATATTTTAGTTCGTTACTTCGGGTCGATAATTCGGTTGTACATTCAGTTCGATATTTTTGTTCAAGTATCTAGGTCGGACATTTCGAAATATCGTGAAATATCGATACTCAAAAAATATCGAACTTTTAAATTAAATTTCAGATATCAAGCACCTCTCCCTAGTTGTAACGTCTTCCCCTACATCGTAATAATCTACCTCTACACTCCTTTTTTGTATTTTAAAACATGTTTTTTTTATTTCTTCGTGTTATTTATAGTTATAATGAATATAAATCAAATTTTTAAATATCTTTTTTACAGGTGACGATCTATTTGCTTGTGATCGTGGCTCTTGCTGAGGAACAAAATGTCTCCACGACCAGTGCACCAGACAAGCAGAAACGAGGAGCCTTAGGATTAGATTACTTCGTAGGCAGTCCTGATGTTCCTGTACCAGGACCATGGATAAACCCCTCTGCATCAGCTGTAGTGCCGCGACCATGGCCCTATGATCCTGTCGGTGTGATTCCTCCACCAGCACCACCTGTGTACCTTAATCTTGCAGGAGGTTCAGACGTCAACTTCGAAATCGCTCAGAAGGATGCAGCAGCCCTGGCAGCTAAAGAAGCTGCACGTTTAGCTCAACAGCGAGTTTACGCAGCTAAAAATGCAGCATTGTTAGCTCAACGGCAAGTGCAGGAAGCGAAAGAAGCTGCATTAGCCGCTCAACGAGCAGCTGTTTCTCGTGAAGCTGATGCAGCAATTCAAAGAGCAAACGCTGCACGAACTGCTGCAGTAATTGCCCAAAAGATAGCAGCTGCGCGAGAACAGGCTATTTTAGCTCAACGAACAGCAGTCGCACGAGAAGCAGCAGCTGCTGCTCAGCGATTGTATGCTGAGAAGGAAGCAGCTACTCAACGTATTGCAGCAGCGAAAGAAGCAGCAGCTACGGCACAACGTATCGCCGCAGCGAGGGAAGCTGCTGCAGCGGTTCAACAAGCAGCTGCTGCGAGGGAAGCGACAATAGCAGCAGCAACACGTATTGCAGGATTAATACCTCCTCCAACCTATGCACCAAAGTCAAAATATCTGCTAAAATGATGAAGGTAAGATGCTTTTTATTGATGATTAATGATGATTTGACATTTTTAAAGTAATATTTGAATTTAATATCTGCTCAGTGATAATTACGTGGTATTTATCATATCGGATGCCATTTTTAGGGAAGCGTAGTTAGAAAGGTTTCACTCGTAGTTCCATACTTGGGAGGCATGGTTAAATTTGCACTAAGTGTTTAGAAATTTAACAGAAAAATCAAAGGAATATTTATGCTATAATATGTATTCTACAACACTGCTATAACATTATCTGTGTCAAGAACTCAATTCTAGATATCACATCATATTTAGGTTATTGAGGTTACTATCTGGTCCACATAGTTTAATAGACTTCGCATCATGACTGGGAGAGGGGTAAGACTGTCTGATTCAAATTTTGTTCAGACCAATCATCTCGATTAAGCAGCAAGATTCTTCAACTTTGATTATTCAATTTTCCTCCGAAAGATGTGCTCACTGAACTAATGAATCCTCTTACTCATAGCAGCCTTAGGCGTTAGATTTTTTTATCATTCGTCAAGAGGAGTTCTTGGGAATAATTCCTTTGTGCAACTTTTAACATGCTCCCGTATAACATGCTAACGTGCTGCTAAAGTCTTTGTGTGAAAAAAAATACGTAGATGCATTTTTGTAAGCAAAATACATGGTGAAGAAGTTAAAAGAAAATATTTTCCAACTTGTTTGTATCCTAAAACTTAAAACTTTCTCAGGTCGTCTCGAGGGGAATGATTCTTGACATTTCTATTATCCGATTAATACCATTTAAAAATTATCTTTGAGTAAACCTAATTAATAAGTTGTTTTTTTTTATTTGTGTTTAATAAATACTTCGAGACATAATTTGGTACTGAACTAGATAGAAATTGGGGTACTTGAGAGCAAATAACACCATTAAGAGCACAATCCGTTTATCAAATAATGAAGCAAGGTCAGAATGGAGATTACAAACCACTTCTCCGTCTTCAAAAGTTATGTTATTAAAACTGTTCTTTTAGCTTCAACAGAATTTTTTAGAAATTAATGTTTAAATTGCATAAACATAAGAAATGTTCAACAGCGACTCCACATTTTTTGAATAAAGATTATTGAAACAATAATACTGTATAAACAACAATTACTTTTTATTGTAGTGATATTGTGATACCTAAGCTCTATAACAAAGGGCAAGTTATTGAATAATATTTTAAAGTAATGCATACTTTTAAAAAAAAAGAGTGTATTTTGTGTTCTAGAAGGGCTCAAATACAAACGCCTCAACCATAAAGTAGGAAATTTATTTTTATTTCATAAAATTTTGTTTTGCCTCAAATTTATTTTCCTTAAGTAATGAACAGACTTTTAGTATATTTATACAAGTTTTATGGTACCATTTCTGACAGTTGTTGCATTGAATAAAACTTATTTTGGACTTCGTGGGAAAGTAACTTTCTCCGCATTCAAAATACTTGTTAATACTCTCTAGTATTGCCGTCTTGACAGACACTACAAGAAATTGAATGCATCACTTCCCCATCATCATCATGTGATTGTATCGAAGAAGTTATTTTGCTTACAGTTGACATCCTCGTATTTTTTGCAACAAAGTCCATTATTAGAAAATTGAGAATAGTAAACTGGAAACGCGTAGCTTTCAGAATAGAAGTGCTACATTTTGTTGTTATTGATTATGGGTGTTTTCCCTGGAGATACGTCTATGACCCTAAAGCCACGTACAAGATTAATCAATGGCTGAATGCCATTGTCTTTCATTTTATGATGATGACGTCCTCATATATTAAAATTGTATGTTAAACTCATTCTGCGTTTGTTACGAATTGAGGTTAAGAAAAATAGGTTTAATATTTTTGACGAGCACTCCTTACGTGGTGTTTTAATGACCTCCGCCTAGTATACTCCATGATTGTGTATAATCTCATTGTAAGACTATGATCACGCAGTGTTTTAGCCTACGACGACTGTTTTATTTAACTTAAGTAAATGTATCGTATATACTCACTGCGAATATTCGTAACACTTACAACATTGTCATTATGGTGCTAAGCGTTGTCTAAATACGTAAATGAGCGCTTTTGCACATAATTATTGTGCGTTCTTCTAGATTACCTGTACTTGTTGCGAAAGTACTTTTGGAATATAGACTGAAACTCCCACGAGTTGCATATCTGACATCTAGTGACGAGTCCAATAATCTCACCGTACAAATAAACTTAGTACAAGTTTTCTTAGAATTAGGAACGGTCACATTGCCAATTAGAGAATAGAATTTTGGGTGGCGTCATTCGATATCTATGTCGAACCATTTAAACCTGTTTCGACTTGACTGCGATTGAGTAACAAACCATAGTATGGATACAGTTAAACAGAACGGAAGAAAATATGGTCTCGCAAAAGGAGTGATGTAAAAAATTGACTCTTCGGAAGTGATTTCTGGTGTTTCCGTGCCACAGACATTAAAGTTACGGCCTTTGAGCTAAAATCAGGATAACTGAGGCTTCGCTAAATGCGTAAGTATACAAATGTTCGTAATGGAGATATTCTTTGTATATAACCTATGGAGAAACACAAATTACAAGATCTGTGTATAATATATTCGTGCTAGTTAGTATATTGCCAGAAGATGGCGCAGAAGTATGTAAAATCTCGGAAATGAAACAGTTTTTACTGATTTCCTGGATTCATATTTTGGTCCATCGTGCATTTAGGAGTTATGGGGTCAAATTACGATTTACGTTTTATATTCTACACAAATGGCAATAGAAAATTCCTTCTAGATATCAATTAGGAATTCCTAGAACGAAAACAAACATTACAACATAACCTTAAGCATTTATAAAACAAAAATAAGAACTAAATTCTGATGCTTGGTGGGTATTGTTCTTCTCATAAAAACTCATTTTGTTTTTATTTTCTCTCCACTCAAAATTCCTGTGAATGAAAAATGCTATTTAGGCCTATTGACGATGTAATATAGAACATGGTCCGGGCTTGCTAATTGATTAAGTCAATGCTCTAAGCTGGGCTTGCTTTTAACTCTCAATGTGAATTGATTGAAATGATGGTTGTTCTCGCCGAAGATAGGTCCTGACCCGAAGATTCCTACTGTCTAGGTGAACCGGTTGTCGTTTGCCATTGTTTTCCAAGAGATGAACATGGCGTCCTAATGACGTAATTTACAGTTTAATGTGGGCTCCGAATCACTTGTATCTAGTGTAAATAGAAAAAAATTAGTTTTTTTTTTCTAAAACTTTTTTTTTAAAGAAAATAAAACATGAGCCTTCGTTTTTTTTCTATTTTTTTTCTGGACAACAATTTGTAATACTGCTAACATCTCTTTAATCAAGAATTATTTTTATATAAGTAATTAAGTAGAAATCTAACATAAATCAAACCCTACATTACAAATAGATTTTGGTATATGTAAGATTTTTCCAGTTCTCAGTGTTGCCAACTTTAAAAAAAAATATATTTAAACACTTCTTCCATGGCGTATCTGCCCCAAACTTAGCTTAAACATCATTCAACACAATAGAAGAAAGTTTTGTTTGACCCCGACCTCAAACACCCCAGTTATCAGTGTTGCCAGCCTATTTTAAAATTCAGCTTATAGAAATGCCTTTATTAATACAAATTACACTGGTGCATTGATTTACACTAAATTTGACATATATGTTTATTAGGTACTGGGACAGGTCATACAGGCACTGTAGTTTGTCAGGGCTGCCAATCGATTAAAACAATCTAGATTTTATACTTGTTACCGTTGGACGTATTCACATTGATTTATACCAAATTTGGCACGTGTATTAGATACTGGGACAGTTCATGTACTTCCAGCGCCGCAATTTTCAGTACCAACCAATTTTAGAAAATAAGAATTTTAATTGCTTCCATATCGTTGAACGTATTAGGACCAAACTTTGTCTTTACGTACTGTGCGCGTCATAGTGGTACTTCAGGTCCTACAGTTGCCAGTCAGTTTTAAAAATTAAATATTTACTACTTTCATTCAGTTCGAGTATCCGCACCAAGCTTTGAGTGTACATATTCGACATAATTGAAACATACTTTGATTGTTCCTTGTACCCAAGAACCCGGCGTTGCCACCCTATTTTAAAATTCAAATTTTCAAATGACCCCCATACTGTTATGTGCCGATAGCTATTCCTATACTTTCAAAAAAAAACGCGGGAGGAGCCGCGGGACGTGGCTACGTTATGGTATGCTTTGAAATAATACTTCTAAGAGTCCTGTGGCAACAGACTCATTAGAAGAAACATATATGTATTTCCTTGTTTACAAGGGTATTCATTATGTATTTACAACACTACTTGTATCCACAAGGGAACCGAACCCGGGACCCCTTCATTAAAAGGCACTTGAGATACCTTATCATAGAAACAAGAAGGATTATTCGGGTATTCAGTAATTTTGTAAAAGGGGAAAAGAGGAAGGAAATTATAAGACATTTGTGTTAAATATTTATTATAATTACAAGAAAATTAAATTTATTTTTCATATATTTTAAACTCTTTTCTTTTCCAGACTTTCAATCAATGAGGGTGAACATCTCTTTATCTAAGCTGCCTCATTTGACCATTATTGTATGTAATATTAATTATTAATATGTATCATATGTTTATTACTTTGTTCAGCTAATCCCAAATATGAAAGACATAGCTCTAATTTACCATGGGTTATGTATAATGTTATGTTAATTATGGTATAAATAAAATGGAAGTAACAGTATATCAGAAAGTGATTTCATTTCAAATGCCTTCATGATTTTACCCTTCCATGGTCATTATTATTCGGTAAACTACATTTCATGGGTAGCTATTTCATACTACGTATACTACGTTTCATAGGTTTCAAGTTTTATTTCACTTTCAATATCCAGGGGGCAGCAACTGCCCCTTTGCTCTCCCCTGTGAGCGCTCATCATCATATTAGCATTCGTAATTTTTACGTGGACGTGGGACATTATTATGAAATTCTGGCAACCAGAGGCGGCGTTACGTGAGCGCGGGGTCTAGGACAATAATGACCCCGCGGGGTCAAAGTACAAGTAAAAATCGCTGAGCGCCGAAATGTTACATCTAAAGCCGATAAAGCAGTAAGCAACTTCCCCCTAAATGCTTCCTCTCACTTCTTCCTTTCATTCCTAACCCTAAATTTATTACTAAATATTCTCTTTTTTAATGAACAACGGTTAATTATGAAAAAAAAAATCCGACGTAATTTATTTAAAGAAAGTACAATATATTTTAAAAACTGCATTGCTAATTACAAGTGCTTCTTTATTCATTTCCATTCCACATTACATTTCGCATGGAAACTATACAAACTAGTTTATTTGTAAACTTTTTTTTACAAATCAACTTTTATATCATTGAGTAAGAAAAATATCAACTCGGAACGCGGGGCCTGGGCCGGTTGCTCCAGTTGCCGCCCCCAAACGCCGCCTCTGCTGGCAACCCTTGGTTGCTTACGTCAGACCTGCGAGAATGTACACACTGATTACGTAAGATAAATCCGCGAAAAGAATAACGTGGCATTTAGCACCAAATTCCGATTGTGGCAGTCAGCATGCCACACCCTAAACAGGAAGACTCTATAAAATCTTCCTGTTTAAGAGTTACATCCTCTGAATCTACGGATTCCATAACTTTTGGGACACTCTGTATAACAAGTGTGATAGAGCAATAGTCAATAGAAACGTTGTTTTGTGATGACTATTAAAAACACCCTCACAACACAGCGTATTGCATAAATATATTATGTAACTCCCAATGTTCCAGGAATTTTCCCGGAACATTAGAAATATACCCAAAATATTTCCCAAGAATGTAAAGTTTGCCGTGATTAACGAGCACTCATAGAGTATTCCTAATATATTTCCCAAAGAATAAAAATATTCATGAAGAATAATGTGGTCTATGATCTCTTACTCAAAAACTATAAGGATTTCGTGCAGAAATAATTGCAAAGTATGTGCTCCCATGCCTGGCGCTCTGAGGTGCACTCAGTCTCCTATGAAATTGAAAACCAGTGTCCTTCGTAATCCTGGACATCTGAGGAGGTAAAGGTGGTCGAGTATGGGACTGACAACCCCATTTCACTCCGTACCGTAAGTCGAGAATATTTGGAGCGCGCTACCTTCACATCCCACAAGCACCGTTGACTGCGCGTGCGCATCGCACAGGGGATAGCTTTACCATTTCACCTTTATAGTTAGTAAACTATACCAGTTCTGGGACATTTGTGAAAATACTGGATATTCGTGGAATGTTCCCAACACGGACTCAAGCATAAATCTATTAAACCAACGCGACCGTGACATTTTTGTAATATTCCAGCCATTGCATATTAGGGTGCATTGTACCCGTTCTAATGCATTTCTTACAGTTTTTAGCCTTAATTAATCTACGAAATTACCCCAAAATGTAAAACTTCATGATAAAATCAGTTATCACGCAATAATATGGCTTCCTTACTTTATCTTAATACTTTAGTAGCATTGGCTAGTGACGTGCACTATTAAGACATATTCATATCGAAGGTTGTGGTCTGCTGCTTAAAACACTTGCAATTATTCACTTTGTATCAGTTGCTCTTCCTCATTTGAAGAATGACGAAATCTCGCTATAAGATCCGATTGTAGGAAAAAATCTTTTCTATTTACACTCCTCAAAAATATAGGTGATCGTTTTTACAGAAAATACGCAAGTAAAGAACATATCAGAATGACCCAAAAGCCAAGGCCGCGATATATAGTCCAGAGTCAGCCTACGCGCACGAAGCCATCAGGAAAATCTCCTCTTCGGATTTTAGGCTGCGATGGGATATTGGTGAACTCAGGAAGACAAAATGGTGTAGTTCATTTGATTGAATTACTGTTGCAAAATGTGGTTTACTTGTTGCACTTAAACATGCTGCCGCTAAGACATAATGAAATGATTAAATGGAACAACAAAAGGAGTCAAAACGAATGTGAGAACAATAAGTAAAGCAATTGTTGTATGTGAGAACTTTCCTCTTTGTTCTTTTGAACAAATACGAGTTGACGGGGTCGATGATATATCAGACACACTTATCAAGGATTCTTATTAGAAATTTGCAAAGTGGTTTCCAGTGTTAACCTCGGTCTTAAAAGATCAGGACTGATAGTTCAGTCGAAATGACTCACGGCAGTTGACATACCGGTAATTCTTCACCTTTACGTGAGCCCAGAGAATCCAACCGAGGAATTACGCACTTCAGCAAAGTATACAAGTCTACGTGTCCGTTTGGTTTCTTGAGAAGTATCCAGGTATCTATCAAACCTCATTCAACGTAGAAGCTTCCTGCTGCCTTATGGCATTGTTTACATAGTGATGCTTTATATTTAAATTTATATATGTCCTTTAGGCATCTCTGACTCAGGCCTGAATAGAGTACGGGAGAGGATTTTATAAGGTAGTGGTCCAGGAACTTGTTTCTAGGAACCATCCCACCATTTGCCTGTTATGACTTAGGAAAAACCTGGAAAACTCTCAGTCAGGCTGAGCAACCCACTAGAATCGTTCCCAGGATCTTGCAACAGCTAAGCCAAGGCTCTACGACCACTGGGTACAAAGTGGTGTAAACTTATGGTTTCTCACACACCCAGAAAACATTATAATCTCATTGATAACCGACAACAATCAAGAGATCAGAAGACATGGTTGAAGGAGAATAAGGAAAGCAAGAAGTACAAGCAAAGAGACTTCTGTGCATGAGTTTTGTCCTCCAAAAGACAGATTGGACAGTGAGAATTATAACAATATGCTTGATTACTGAACCTCCATTAACAAAGTATGTCACTTCAAAAGAACTGGAAGAGAATATAAGAAATTCTGTTGTTGGTGACGGTAATATTCGTAGCTTCCCATGTCATAACCAAGGAGTGGAAAAAGTAGTCCAATTTGTAAGCGAAGCTTCTTCGTCAGTCTTTGGAAGCGAAGTGTGGGATGGATTTGATCTTGCGATTCAAAAATCGAGGCGGGACATACTGACATAATGTTTGAGGTGCGACTACACAACACACTTAAATAAAAGGTGAATAAGCTAAGGGACATCAGGCAGGTTTTCGGTGGGTAAATGGGAGAAGCTCGTTGTTCAGCCACTTCCAAGTGGTGACTTTTCGCTTATTTTCAGAGATAATGGACGTTGAAAGCAACGAAGAACTTCACTTGTTCAAAGTATCAAAACGAAACACCTCTAAGTTACTACGGCAGTTTCAAACTCCGAGCCATACCCTATTCACCCGGAATTGTTGTAGGAAAAGTAATTTTATCATGGAATTAGGTATTTTGGGGACATTTCATAGATTAATCAAGGTCACAACTGTAAGAACTGGATTAAAACAGGTTCCAATCAACTCGTTTATCATAAACACACAAAACAAGCAGATGCCAATAAAAACAAAAGTGATGGAGAGACTACCGAGCTGATTTTAGTCATATGTTGTGCAGTGTTGCAATACCCAAAACTATGAAAAAATATGCGGAACCTCCAAAACACTTTCAAAACATCTGAAATTGTTCATACGAGATTTCTGACACAAAAGCACACTTTTTATCACTAAGGCACGAAAGATAAAAAAGTACACTTTTTTTCCAGACACACTATTACACATTTTTCGAACAATATTTCTGGCATATAGTAGTAAATACAATTTATTACTATATTTAGTATGAAGCATTACATTGCTGCATTATAACGCTATTTTAATATGAATATGTGTCCTATTAGAACAATTATTTTAAAAAAATAAAATAAAATAAAAGGCAATATTATTGAGGAAAGAACCCAGACAAAAAAAAATGTGATTCCAGAACGTCTGGCAACCCTATGCGAACAAAACCTGGAAATTTGTAGACAATTGCGACGTACTGATAGAGAGTGTTTCTCGTGCACAGTTTCTATTAGCTATTGACAAAATCCTGTCAGGTGTAAGTAAATCCCTAATTTATTTCCAAATGTAAGAGAAACGATGCATTACTTACGTGCGATAACACTTGTAGGGATTCTTGAATGTTGTAATGTTACTCTAGAAATTGTCACAAGTAGCGTTAAACTTACCTAATATTGATCATATTCTGTGCTTCATGCAAAAGTACCATAAACAACTATATAATAGCAACATAATTATGAACTTGTCATTTTTATCTAACAAGTTAAATAAAGAATGAAGAGTGCTCTTGAAAGATGGGAATACATAACAGAACTACGCTTTAGTAATAAAAAATAATATTTTGGAAAATCTATAACATTAAGTAGTTGTAAATCAAGTTAAAGTTTTATTTATCTTGATTACACTTAATGTGTACTTCAATTAGAAAAACATCCGTACATGAGCTGCCATCTATTGTCTTTAGTAGTTATTACTTTCATGTTCTTTTAGTTCTCGACGGTATCACCCTCCATATTCTCGAGCACCTAACTAAACTTTTTTACTGTTAAAGATCGACAGAAATGACCCTTCTATGTACAACACTCAAATTTTGACTTGACACCCCTCAAATTGAACATCCTGGCAAATCCCTATATCAGAGAGAGAAAAGTAAGTATGGCTTAATATTTGTTACATTATTAACAATACATGTGATTGATTACGATATTATCTTCGAGTTCAACATGGAATTAGTTCTTTTATAATTGTAGTACCAGTTGTAGTGTCTTTGATATGTTTGTCACGGTTTGCTTTTATTCTTGTACTGAGTGAATTTAATCTCTTGATATATTTAGAAAGCTAGTTCACAGAAATGTTACGTTTAGCGATTTTAAAGCAAGCTATAATTGATTTGCAAAATACTGACACTTGAAAACTCAATGTTAACTTTTCTTTATGCTTAAATAAAGGTCTTTTTGGCAGAGGTGCCTGCCCTCTACAAAGTCAATAGTGATATCAGATGTATCCAAGGATGAAGTATTACCTGTATAGCTAATTGCCCACTCATAGCCTCTCAAGTACATGAATGTTTTCATTTCTAACTGATCGTAGTGTTCCCAATACGGTTTGTTTCAACTAAACTTTTCATTTAAAACTAATAAAAATAAATACTAGGAGATTGTCAAAAGTTAGTCGGCCTGAGCCAAAGATGTTTAAAGGCCATAAACAAATTTACTTCAAAAAACTGGGATCCAGAGGTCGCAACTGCAATTTCTGCCTAGTATTATCCAAAAGCATTATTAATAAGTAGGTATTGAACGTAATAACATTAGCTGCTAATGCCTAACCTTGTGCACAGGAAAACGACGGATCGTTTTCACTTAGGTGGTGCGGAAAGCAAACTATTTCGGAATAGGAAGATATTCTACGGGTGGTAGGAGCTGCATGTTGCAAAATGGTGATCGTCCGAGATTTAAAAAAAAAATGATCAAAACACGCCTTCAACTTGCACCATGAACATTAAATGAAGAACGTTTCACCACACTGATCACAAACGTTCACTTCAACTAAATCAAAGGCGAAATCCTTGGGCGTGGTAAACCATGCAGGACGAGCAGATGTGTAACCATTCTTGAAGAACGCATACAGAATCGTATTAGTATAGTGTGACAATAAGAAGTGATTGTATGTGATGGAATGTAAACGAATACTTACTGTTCATATGGTAAGGCAGTAACAACCAGCTGTTCCAAGAAGCTTGTTTCATACTTCCTTATCAAGTTCAACACTATTTATCAAGTTTAACCAGATCAAAACAAGTGATTGACAACCATGTTACAAACTAGTATGCTATGCGGGATAATAAGGAAAGGTTATAGTCTCTCCTGATTGAAGAATAGTAAGGTAAATTCAGATCACTGGATTAAAATCTTAAGTCAGTTTTCTCCATATTTGCTTCCTGTTTTGCTCTCTATCTTCTTTGATTGAGTCAGTAGCTTGCGTTTACGACGGATAGATAAATGGACAGAGAAAGAAGGTTAATTTTTGTATTCACTACAAACATTTCTAAAAAAAAAAAAAATGCACCTTTACAGAATAATTATTTTTAGACACTTTTCCAGATTTAATATTATCAGGTTTTAGTGACCTGTTCAAGAATCTTTCTCCTATTTTAATATTTCATTATACAATTCAGTACAAGAGAAATCCTTAAAATGCAGGGATTGTTCCAGGGCCCCTTACCCACAATACAGGTTCTAATCCCGAAATTCTCAGACCCCCCACCTAATTTAAAAATTTTCTGGTTAAAATCGGTGGAAACCCTGAAACATTATGTTTAAACTATCTACTCACTTGGTCCTATAATATTTGGACCTATTAGGATGGTACAGTTAGAAGCTATGAGCGGCAATAGGAAACAACGGGGATTCTGACCTCGCGGCTAGCTGACGTTTTCCAGAGTATCCCTCAGTCTCACCAGGCAAATATCGGGGTGGAATCTTAAGTAAGGTAAGGACCTTTCACATCCTCTAGCTAACCAAATTCTAGCCTGAGCCAAAGATGCCAAAAGGCCTTAAATAAATCAAATTCTATTTAACCCCTGCTAATCCTCCCCATTTTAGCTTTAAGCTTGATTTAAACTTTTTGCAACCTTGTCATATAAAGTGTAAACGCATTCATCAGGATTATCATGGTAAGTCTGTAAGCTTAATTTAAGCTTGAATCATGCTTACTACTTGGCACCGCCACAACGAACATGACAGATGCTTCCCGTACGAGGTTAAACTAATCTAACAAGGAGACCGTCAATGATATCATATCGAAACCTACCATGAAATTTTGCTAGGAGAATCTACGTCTTATAGAAATATATTATACAAAATGTTAGCCGCCTATATGAACTACAAGGTACCGAGTTAGGGGCTTGAATATTGGTGTGAAGTGTACAAAAGTTTATTTTTACATTCTTTTCTTTAGTTCACAATGGTTCGTGGTGTCCTCAAATCTTGGAACGTTAATTTAACTCATTTCCCGACGAAAGTTTGCACAGCGACATAAGTTGGGTGACAATACAATATTCCATTGTTACTTTCATATATTCCTATATATGATATTTATATATTTTAAAAACGTATTTTAATATATATTTTTTTTAATATGGACTTCTTTATCCTAAAAGAAATACTAGCCTGCAACGATGTTGGGCTTTGACTGGTTGCAGAACACTCTAGGATTTGGGTGACAAAATCAGCAGGAGAAAAAGTTTCCAAAGAACGAAATAACTCGAAAAAATTAATAATAACTTTTTAAAGACATGCTTCTCTTAAACAATTCGTACCAAAAAGTAAAAATAATTTTGTTAATGCATGGTTGAAAAGGAAAGCATGACCTCATACACAGTCACTTTATAAATTCTTGAATTGTGGGGCTCCAAGCTTTCCTTTTTTAGTCATAAGTAAACAAAATTATTTTATTTTACTTTTGAGTACGAATTATTTAAAAAGTGTATATCTTTAGAAAGTTTTTTAAAATTATTTTTTTTATGATTCATTCAACAGATGTCACTTCTGCTTCACTGATGACCATAATGAAACACTTCCGAGTTGTAGCGTCACCTCCCACGCTGCATCACTCCTCGCCAGGGATGTATTTAGGGGGATGTGCAGCTCCGGAAATTCAGTTTTCTTCTTCTTCTTTTTTTGTAGCAGCCATATAATTTTGGCCAGTTAAGAAATGAAAAATAATTTTAATGGGTTCAGACCCCATAAATACGTCTCTGGTGAGGAGTGCTGTGGTGTGGGAGGTGAGGTAACAACTCTGCAGTGTTTGATTCCGGAACGAAAGTGAAGCAGAAGTGACTTCTGTTGATTGAATCGTATGAAAATATACTATTTATTACACTTCCCACCAAATTCCCAGCCCCAATATCGGTACATTGCAGTTAATATGGTCAGCTATTTTTTGTTATTATTATTACCTCTCTATAGGACATAGATTCTCCTGACAAAATTTCAGAGTACATTTCGATATGTTCTCGTGAATGGTCTCCTTGTCAGCATAAAACTCTTGAGTGTAAAGTCTAGAAGATCTTGTGTAGTAAATATTCAAGGTATAAAAATTATATGTTAAACAACCAGTAATTCCAGTCAAACATAAGCGCTGTTTAAATTATTATATTGCCAAAAAATAGAAAACTAGTACGAAAAAATTAAAACACGAAAAAAAAAACGGGTGGGCTACGGTGGCTCAACGATTAGAGCGCTCACTTCTGGCGCTTGGAGACGTCAGTTCAAACCCTACTCGTGTCATGTGGGCTTTGTGGTGGACAAACACCATGTGCGTCGGTTTTCTCGCAGTTCTCCCGTTTCTTTCCGCTTTCTTCATTCCAAGAATCATCTCATCATCATCCATCTGGCCTGAGCCAAAGTTGTTTAAAGGTCTTAAATATATTTTTTTTAAAAAAAACTAACGAAACGGTTCGATGTGCATCGTGGTAGTGGCGACACTACCGGCCAAATAAGCAACGTCCAGCTGGAAGAACAATATCAACTCTATACTTACTTTAGTCAATGGCCGTCGGCCTGCCGTCTGTTTGCTCATGGGGTACGTATGTGTTCGAATATCTTCAAAGAAATTTATTTTTATATTTTTTTTCTGTCAGGAAATCGCCTCTCAATATACGACCATCACTCTCCAGATACCCTGTATAATAAAATAAATATATATATACATTTGCTTTTTTTAAAAAAAAGTAAATATTAGTTCATATAGTCACCGCAATAGAAGAGAAATTGATTCAAACCTCTCATTTTTTTTATCTTAAAAGTACTGTAAAACCAACAATCACGAAACTGCGTCACCAAAATTGTATAGTTTGCATAGAGTACAGAAGTACAAGTGAGTGGGTGTGGACTTTTACTGTTCTTTAATCTAGTTAAACTTTCCCTGCTTTCTCCTTTTTATAGACAAGTGAATAACGTGGGAGATAGGAGGAGAAAAAAAGAAAGAGAGAGAGAGAGATGAAAATAAGAAAGGATGTAAACACAACAGACAATCTCGACTTCAAACCACCTGTTCCAGTTCATTGACACGCCCTGAAGAAGACCTTGAAATGTTGGTCAGCGCACCAGAATGGAGAGGAAGGAACATATTACTTTCTTTTAGTTCACCTGCCGACGTCTTTTCTTTTTTAGTTATTTTTTTTTACAATAGATCCCGCTAAACACTACTTCTGCACTATTCATAAAAAAAATATCTGGAAAGGAAAAAAAGAACTAGTTTGTAGCTGTTAATTTTTAACTGCTTTTTCTGTTCTCAAAAAAGAACAGGAATTAGTTCCATATGTGAACTAATTCTTTCCGCTAATTTGTTTTCTGTTTAAGAACTTGCTGATGAATTGAACTTTTTCGGTTTTCTTTTTTCTTTCTTACCAGAATGCAAATTGAACTTGATTATGAGATAGCGTGGGAACTAGGTATTAGACTCTGTACTAGACTGAATTTTCGCAGCGCGATGCAGTGTTTAATATTCTGGATTCCCCACCTGTTTATGTTTCTTTTTGTTGATTTGTCCAAATTTGGATACAGAGAAACAATTCGGACGGAACTATAGACGCTTCATACATGGCGTAGAATTTGAATTTTATTTATAGCCTTTAGGCATCCAAGGCTCAGGTCGGGATAGGGGAGCGGAAAGGATTCGGGAAGGTATTGGCCAGGACCTATGTTGAAGGTGCCATCCTGGCATTTGCCTGGTGTGACTGAGGAAAAACCCTGGAAAAACCTCACTCAGGATGGTCGGCCGCTGGGATCGAACCCACAGCCTCTCTTCCCTAATTTTATTTATTTATTATCTATAGGCTAAGCTCGTCACATATTGGGGATGAAATCCCCTGGCGAGTAGTCTTTCAGAGGCAAGGATAAAGTACGGCGGCTACTAAAAAATTACATTTCCCCCCCCCAAAAAACGATGCATCCTTTATTAAATGTTCGTTCCTCCTATAAGGTTGCTGATGAGGATTGCATTTGAGTCTCGGGTTTATAATACGAAAGTCTCAGCACAAGGTGGACCGATGGTGCTTTCCCATTTTTTATCGAATAAAGGTGATGTTGCCCTTCTATGGACAGTATAATAATGACTTTTAAACTAACAAGAAGTTCACCGAAAAGTAATTTGGAGGTTGCATAAAAATTGTGCATACAAGCCGCAATATAGCTTCTATGTCAACTGCTAACTGGAAGTTTAAAACAATAATTTCGAATATACTGTAATGAAATCTAGAAGACTTTACGCGTGTTGCTAACGAGAAAATGAGAATGAGTCCTCCCGTGTAAAAAAATATACATTTTTAATTTATGGTTACATAACAAAATCAATCCACATGAGTTTCTACGGGTCTACATGAATGTCACATCCTTTGAAAAAAATGTTATACTCTTAGTTTACAAGAGGAGAATGTGTTTTTATATTTGTTGTCTTTTGATATTTGTGTCCTTTACGAAAGGTTTAATATCTGAAAAAACTAAAACAATAACCTGAAATAAACAAATAAAAAACATTCGGTTTACTTTAAAATGTACTTTTCATCAGGTTATTACGAAAGTCTGTAAAATTAGTTGACGAATTATTCTAAAGGACTCCCAGAGGCGCGCAAATTACACCCCCGGAGGTGTGCAAATAACTCTCCCTTCGGAAAGGTTATTCTTAAATGTTTTTGTGAATCACGTAAATGAAAGTATTGATCGATTCAAGTCACAGGAACAAGAACAGTTCAAATCGAGTCAAGCAAGATAGGGTCATGTTTTCAGTATTGTGTCACTGGATCAGTCGGGTTCAAAAATTCGTTCATTTAGTCACCGGATCACAAAGTTAGTTTCGTTATTTGGGTCAAACCCGCATTAGAGAGGTAATCGTGTCATTTGGGTCAAGTTTCGAATCGGGTCGAAGGGTTACCTACATCCGGGTCACCAAAAGTGACCCGTTTCAGCTCTGGACGTCACTACGATGACTACAGGAAAATATAATGCATTAGAGAATTACTTGTTTAGTCTGTAAGGGCATAAATATGGTCGCTTATTGAATATTTACGAATATATAAGCTTGATAACTCAGATCAGCTGGATTCTTTTTTAAAACTTCGTATCAGAAAGCTTTTAAACATATCGAACTCACTCTAAACGAAGATAGTGACACACTTTTTGTAGCAATACTTGTCACCTCACTGTGACGCTATTTTTGAAGTTCAAAAGCTGAATATTTTGCAGAAGAGGTTACTGCAATACGCAGGATAAAGTGCAGGAAAGTGCCTTGTTTCGTACGTTATAAGCCTGCCTAGTTATTAATGAATAAAATTAATTTAATTGTGAATACTCCTCGAACTTATCAAGAAGCAATCATCTAAATACAGTATAACCCCGACAATCCGAAATTTCGGATAATTCGAACACCTCCGAATGGGAATTGATCACGAAATTAAGTTTTATTTTGATCAATGATTTTGATATTTTTCTTTCACCTAATCGGGTATTTTTAAACTCGTGTCCCTTAACTATATAGACTCACACTCAACGTCACTAACCTCGCATCTTCGTCTCACCCGTGCCCTACAGTAGTGACTGATGCACCGTCTTCACTGATTTATCCTATTAATGTGCGATAAAGGATGAGCTGGTACTCTTACTGCTTATTTTTTTAAGCGTTTTCCGGATAATCGGAATTTTCCGGAATCCAACGAAGGCTCATCCGCAATTTATTCGGATTTCTGAATTGAATTTCACCTCCACCCAATGAAATGGAAAGACCCCTCAGTGATAAGACAGGGTTCAAAGTTTCTAACATGGCCTTTGGATCTGTGAAGAAAAATAATATACCACAACCTTTAACAATACATTAGACCTTCTGGACAATGAAGATGATGTTCCGGTAATATGCTTCTTTACTGTTCATTAAACGAAATTACGAAAATCACTTGTGTCTGAAGAAGAGACACCACAGGGTAGAATCCATAGCTTCACCGCTAAATGAAATAGAATAACCAGCAATAATAGGCCCCTTATATTCATTAATGAAACAAGCTCCATCATCGCAAGAATCCGATTCCAGTTTTTGTCTAATCATGAAGAAGCATCTCCTGTTTTTCAAACATAATAAGATTTTGGTGGAACTCTTGGAGCACCCAAGCGTTTAGTAGCGGACCACCTTTCACTAGTTTATTTTTTTATATATTTGGTGCAATGAACATCAGGTCAAGTAACCTAGTGGTCAAACCTTTGCAAAGCTGAACGCAGCGTGCAGGATGTGAAACAACTACTTAAAAGGAAAGAAAGGATAGTTCGTGATAGACTTAATCCTAAATCACAGTGAAATTATAAAGGAAGTGCAATAAGCTATCAGGTTGAAGTCAGTGGTTTACTTACTACCTCTAATGTCGAAACGCTAGATTGAAAGTAACTGTAAAATGTAGATCACAATCTCATGTCAGTTTGTCTCCAGCTACTTTCGTTTAGCTGCTTGCATGACGAGCTGAGTGAATAAAATACATAAATGTCATAAAGAAAGGTTGTAGCCTCACTAAATTGAAAATGGAATAGATCAAAGTAACTGAACCGAAATCTAAAATCAGTTTTTTCTCCATCTCGTTTTGCTTATACGCTAGAATACTTTGGAAGCTGAGCGCATGAAGTGCAAACATACTATAAGATAAAGTCTTTCCAGTTGAAAGCAGTCCAATAAATAAAGCTTTCTAAACCCAAATCTGACGTCACTTGCTTTCTACCTGTTTTATACAAAAGTGTTTGATAATCTGTTTTATCTTTTGATTTGAGGTGATCAGGTTACTTCATCGCTTTGCACGAAACATTTTAATCCTGAGTTAACATAATCCACGATTTGATCTGCGAGCCGAGCCATAGATAAATAATTATAGATAGTAAATTCCCAATCTTTCCATTTCTTTTATGCCACCTGGTGTCAGTCCAGCCGAACTAGGAATGAAGCAGCTAGTAAGCCATGCTTTTAATCTATTGTGGACTCAGAAGCTTAGCTCTGAGTCCGTGCTTTTTCTCTGTCTCTAAATCGAAGCAATCATTGCATACTACCATTATTTCATTCATAATTCGGCTAGACTGACACCAGGTGGCACTGATGAGATGAGGAATATAGGATCTCGCGGACCCGTTCAGTTCGGCGCCACCGTTTCAGCACCGTAATGTTTCGGCGTCAGAGCTTTACCAAAGAATCACACCAGGGAAACTATTGCAATAAAAGAAATATGTAAAAACTTCGTCCTTAAGATGCGACGGAAGAACAGATCCAGGGACTGTGTTCATGGAAGAGATGTAATGAGACGTTTATATTTTAGTAAGCACTTGAAAAAACATAATATTTTTTCAATAATTTTAATTGTGAAGTGTTTCTTTCTGGCAGAATTTGGATTTATTGATTTATTTACAACATAAAACGGCTGAGCTATAGCAGGGACGTAACTAGAGGGGAGCAGACGGGGCATATGGGGCGCTAAACTGAGCAAGTATTTTTTGCTATAGATATTCAACTCAGAAACCAAAATCAATATAAAAGGAGCTAAGTGCATATGTGTGAAGTGTTGTGTGAAGTGAATGCGTTATTGTAGGACCCACAGAAATACGTGGAAGCACTATTAACATAGTTACTTGAAACCAGATGTTTACTTCGGAGCTCTATGACTAAATGGCTATGCCCCAAAACTCGAGAATTAAGGTATGTTAGGTTAGGTTACCCATGCTTAAAAGGAGAGGATCCCAACATCACTGAGCGCGAAGATTATAGTCTTTCTATTTGCTGTTACCTTGTTGTGCACTTAAGATCCTCGGAATTTCAATTTCCACTAAAAGTGACTATATTGGAAATATTTAACTTTAATTTGAATATCTTCGAAACACTTAAACTGATCAAAATTTTACTTTCAAAAGGGGCTATATCCATTTTGGCCTCTCAGTGAGCATATTTGTGGTTCATTTCTCAAACACCTATCGATATCTGTAATATTTTCCTTTCAATAAGATTTGTTTACAAACCCTAACACACCTTTTTCAAAGAAACTGTTGTATATATTGAAAGGCGTTTGAGAAATGAACCAGAAAACACAATTAACCAGAATATGCTCACTGAGCGACCAAAATGGATAGTAAACCCCTTTTGAAAGTAAATTCCTGATCTAACATTTTTATTTTGTATGCTGATTTGGCAATACTGCTTACGGTTTTCGCTATTGCCTTTAGTTAGTGTTACGTTATGTGAGTTTCGTTTCGTTCACCTTAATTGTTCCACAGATATTCAAATTAAAGTTAAGCATTTCCTATCTAGCAATTTTGTGTGGAAATTGAATTTCCGGGGCCCTTAAGTCCACAACAAGGCAAAGCAAATCGAATGATTATCATCTTTGGTCTCAGTGACCTCGAAATACTTATTTCGCAAGGTTTACTCTAAATCCAGCTCTCATGGTTGGGATCCTCTCCTTGATAGACTTAACAAATAAAAGAGTAATTTCCAACATTTTCAATTTTTTTTTCGCCTCGTTAGGTACGTACGTTAATAATGTCCGTTTTCCTCACTTGGCGCCGAACTGAACTGGCGCCGAAACGTAGACGGCGCCTAAATGGTGGCGCCCAAACGGCTGCGCCGAAACGTAGCGGACCCGGATCTTGCTATCTATAATTATTTTATCTATGACACATAGATAAAACTCGTGGATTAAGTTAACTCCGGGTTGTAATGTTTTGTTCAACTGAATAAAATGTATAGCTGGTAATTTTACGTATGTTAAGTGATAATTGAAACCTTCTTCTTGTAAGAGTTTTACAATGAAGTTCAGTTAAACGTTGTACTTTTTCAACATAATGACTTGGGACAACTATTCCATTGAATATTGAAAGTAGGCAACTACAACAAACCTAAAATATCTATGCATCAAGTTATTCTTTCTTTTTCTCTTTAAAAAATGAATGAAATCTATTGTTCCTTCGATGTATGTTTTACTTACCGTCTTCTGGAAGAATTATCCGTCTGTATCGTTGCATTTGTACAATTATTGACATATGTAATTTATAGCTACCAGGATGTCGACTATTGTCACTGTTCGTCTGGGACAAGGTAAACTGTATTTGGTTACGTTGAGTGTGTTTTGCAATGTGAAATATGGAAATCAGGAAATCTTTACTGGAATTGTTATAATGTAAATAAACTATGGTACATATTGCTGTAAACTATTGTACCTATAGAAGTTTATGCTTGATTTGTTCTTTCTGAAATATAATGAACATTTGCAAATGGGCTGCCCTTTCGATATTCCCTCGTCCAATGAATCTGAACTTTACTTAACCTATCCGGCCATCTCATAGTTTTGTTGATGTATGATTTGCTTGTTTCTTAAGTGATCTTTTGTCCCTCTTATAATAAAATTCTAATACTTCTTACGATAAGTAGCAATTAAACTATAACGAACACAACTAGTGGTTGAAATCAAGAAGATCGAATCAGAGAAATGATCACGTAATTTTATTTCCAACAACAATCGATCACAAAAATAAGAATGTACTCATTAATTTTCATACATGAAAGGGTATGGCATTAACTGTAGAAGAACTGTACAGGCAGCCGGAAGAACTGTAATTATATTGTTCAGTTGCACAAAGCCAACTTATGAAAAACACTTGAATAAAAGAAACAAATTGTTTCACTTTGAATTCACATTTTCATGCTAAAGCGGAGAAAGCGAAAGTTAATCGAATCAAGGACAAATACTGAAGAACAAATAAAGGAAACTCTTGCGCCATCTCTTGAACGACAGCAGAAACTGCTTCATGTGTGAGCTTTGTTATTTTTCAGTATCGAGAAGAAACTGTACTTAATTAGAGCAAGTGACGATAGGTGGCTCTTACAATCATGAAACCTTGATTATAGAAATTGAGTTACTGCTTTTTAAATACATAAAATATGTTTATAGAAAAGAACTATACTTAAGTGATTACTGATTATAACTTTTTTTTTTTTAAATTATATTACCAAATGCACCGTTTCCACTAAAACGAAGAGTACAAATTCGAAATTACTAGGATAGTCAGGAAGATCAAGAAACTTGAATTTCACTAACTTATGTAATATTATACTCAGATGGTGCACGGATTACACTCTGATGATGCACTCGACTAATGCAGGGATTCCGCAAGAATTTTCAGTTTGGCGGAGTGGCGTAAAGTCAAAATTGGGAGGTTGTAAGTGGAGTTTTGCACGGTATCTATCGATTTTTGACCGTAAAAAAAATTAAAGTTGGAGGTGTTTTCGAGAATGGGGGGGGTGGGGTGACACCTCCACAGGGAATCACTGTCACGGACTATACGTCAAAGACAATTGAAAGAATTTGAAATGTCGACATGAATATATAAATGAAAAGATCAGCTGAGCACATACGGGATACAAGAAGAAAAAGAACCGAATAGAGTAGTCGAGAGCCGAGCAATAGTTCAGACCAGTGTTTCGATTTGCCGGGGAGGGGTGTCGGGGATGTTTTCTGGAACCTGAGGATTTCATCCTCATTTGTTGATCACGAATATCATCCCAACCAGGGATAAAATGTTTGTATTTCTATCCAAATAGGTAGTGTGTTAAAACTTACCAGCAAACACTAGATTTAGGATCACCCTCGTAATTTATAACACGACAATGAAGAGGGGGGTCACGGTGGCTCAGTTGGTAGAGCGCTCACCTCTTCTGCTAGGGGTCTTCGGATCGATCCCTGCTCATGCCATGTGGGCTTTGTGGTGGATAAACACCGTGTGCGTGGGTTTTCTCGGGGTGCTCCCGTTTCCCCCCACTTTCTTCATTCCACTAATTCATCCCATCATCACCCATACGGCCTGAGCCATAGTTGCCTAAAGGTCTTAAAATAAATTCAACGATAATGAAGAGGAGGAAATGGAACTATGGACTCACACAGGAAATACATACTCTAGGATGCAATTGGAGACATGATTAGGGGGAAAGAGGAAGAGAGGCTTCTTGAGAGTGTTAAAGAAGGAAATCCCTATTCTAATAGACAAAGAGGAAAACGAAAGACGAGGAGGAATGGTGAGGATTTAATGTACCTTAAAACATTTGCTGCTTTTCGCACGGCACGACGAATGATGATGGGCTTATACCCTTCTGCTATGATTCACAATATACTTCGACTATCCTCATCAATATTATTATGATCATAAACATAATGATTATTAGGTCAGGTCTAGGCTATTGGGTTTCATACTGCACATAAGAAGAAGAATATTTGGAAGGGTGATAACGGCATATGATTAAAATACCGAAATGAAAATTTATCCAATACACAATTTATGTGGGGTTCTCGGGTACTAACAGGATTTATCCCTGTTCTAATTTATCCCTGTTCTAATTTCTACACATACGCTTAAGAAGGAAATAAAGAATTACTTTAACTTACAAGGTACCTTCGAGAAATCGTTTTAGTGGCAAAATTCTTTCAATAAATAGATTCACAGTGTCAGAGGTTAGAAAGAAATTGTGTGTTGTATAAAATAAACGATTTATTTCTTCGAACTGGCATTGAAAATCTAACAAGAAACTCCAGCAAGCCAGGCGGCGTCGACATATTGTCGGGGAGAAGAAGGTTGGCCCGGAATCAGGTTTTGAAGAAAACGTCAAGGAGCCGACGTCAGTAATCCACCGTCGGGACGACATCAAAATGCCGACATGTCGTCGGGTAGTGGTCGTTGGCCCACCGTTCGGCCCGATCAATTTTACCACCCGTTCTCTATTTTTTCCCTTCACACTGCGAGAAATTTATTGTTTTAATGAAGGAAATGATGTATGCTTCTAGAAAATAAACATGTCTTATTGATTAGAGCTTGTCTTTTACTCCAGTTTTTCGAATTCAATTACTTTTAAAATATTTTTGCACTTGTCTGCACTCAGATTCGAACCTGGCAACTTATGAACGATCACAGTGTGCTGCGACGTTTTAACCACTACTCCACAGGTGCTCCTGTCGAAAAACCGTACGTCAATTAGATACTTCGTGAACTCAGACATGGAATATAATAATACAATACTATATTCATGACTTTAAGCCCAGAGATGTGCAGGTTCCCAGCAAGTCAAATGCCGACCAAGGTGGCATATCGTCAGGTACAGTCAAGACCCAGACTAGTAGTCAAGAAATAGTTGGGAGAAGGTCGGAGTGCAGCTACAATTCGAATTTGGTCGTCGGGTCATTTCCTGGTCGCCGTCGGTCCGTGACTTGCCGGCATAGGGACGAAACCCCGACCATACCGCTGCCGAACATCGTGCTTGAGTGAAGGTTAGCGAGCAGGACTTTAGTTATGGTACCAACTCAACATTTGACTCGTGAAATTGATAGAAACTCTGGAATTTTTCAGGCAGCATGATTCAAACCCACCTGCTTCCCCTTCTCAACGCGCAATGCTGATCTGAAATTCGCGACATTAACGTATTCATCACAGTAGTTCTGTGCTATTTGATCACAAAACATGAGATAACAAGTTTAAATTTTTACATAGTGATATTTCCAGGAGTTCTTTTACACTAATTATGGCAGTTGGAGCGCTCATAATGTTAAATAGTGTAAACTATTACCTTCTAAGGTAATAGGTATACCTACAAAGTTTCACTTTATAATATTAGTGGGACTTAGAAGCAGAAGCTGCAATTTCCATTTTTTGGGAAACCGAGATTTTGATGGAATTGTATACATTAAAATGTCTAATGAAGGTAAATGAAGGTAAAGGCCTAATTCTCTGTGTATTTTGTAGTTTATTGAGTACGAACAACAGGAAAAAAAAGTACCCATATACTATTATATTTACCCCCATAAATTTTCTTTTGATTCTCCCGTAAAATTTTCTGGAGTGGAGATTGAAGCATTTGTTTCTAAGTCCCATATTTGAGAGTTGCAAACGCAATTTCCCGCAAAAACTGTCAAATAAACTAGTATATGGTCACATGCTTTTGAAAATAGAACCTAAAAACCACTGCCATGATGTCTCACTTGATCCATGTTGCCATTTAAGAAAATTTCAGTTTTTGCTACTAGACCACAATAAAATGGGAGAGCATGCAATGCTTGACCACGCTGGCACATTCTCCCTTAAATTAAAAGGGGAATGTTTCTGAATTCCTCCTGGAAATCAATTGTTTACTAAATTAATGGGATGGGAAGTTTCCTTTGGGTCACCCTGTATTTACCTAATATTCGCATTTGGTAGGAATTAGAGCAATTATTTAACGCGTCAACTTTATCAATAACTTTAATCTAACATTTAAATTATCTTCAACACAAACTTTTATATAAAAGTGAATGGGAAATGCATAACTTCAACACATATGTATGAGTTTTACCTACCCTTCAGCGGTTCAGAACTACATTTCGAAAACTTTGAAGTCCTGTAACTCGTGTTTCGCTAAATTTCGAAACGTGGTACTACATGAGTGTCCATTTGAACACATCATCAATTTCATCAATTCAGTGTGGAAGTTTCATGCTGATTTTCGTGTCCCACCGGAGACAGTTTCCTTGTAAGTCGTATAAGATAGGGCCTACACATAAATATACAAAAAAACGAGACGCAGATATAGATGAAGAAGAAGAAGAAAGAAAGAAAGAAAGAAAGAAAGAAAGAAAGAAAGAAAGAAAGAAAGAAAGAAAGAAGAAGTTCCTGCCCGACATTCAGATCTTCACATTAAATCAAAAGAGCGAAATTCCGCTCGATTTGAGCGGAAAGAGTAACTACTGTTTTAGAGTGAATTTTCATCGGAGAAAAGATGAGCAATTTCCGTTCGAAAAGGATGGGATCTATGGTGGCCCATTTTGATGGGAACATAGCCATAATTTTTAGGTGAACTTCCATCTATTCAAGTAAAAATTTTCATATTTTGAACACGAAAGTGAAGCAATAAAATGTTGAAAATGTAAAAATATGCATTTATTCGTAAGCAGTAATAAAGAAAGAAAATGAATGTACTTATGAATGAAAATGAGTAAAAGGAAACCCTTAAACTCGCGTAGATTTGAACCCAATAACTTCCGGTTAAATAACCAACATCTTAACCCCTCAGCTAGCCGTGCAACGGCGATAAACTCCTTCGAGATGGTTTCTTTCGTCTCCTCTGGTAATTAAGAACAACGTTCAAAGATTTCTTGTACATATCGTACTCTGACGTCTTCTAGTATATTTGCATTTTTAACTAAATATAACACTAAAAATTTTACTTCATACCCTAGCAGCACAATATCGGGCCAATATCCCCCAATGGGCGCATTCACGGGACTAAGGTAGCACTAAGCGCTGAGAGAGCATTTTAATCGTATTGGTTGCTAGGTATAGGCAAACCAATAAGATTCAAGTGCTCTCTCAGCTCTTAGTTCTACATTAGTCCGTTGAATGCGCCCATTACCAATCAAGATTGCCAAGTAATGGGCTGATATTGGCCTGATATCCTGTGCTGCTGGGTAGTAAGTCTTTCGATAACCTTCGCAGTAACAGATGGCGGAGAACAAAGTTGGCTTAGTAGCCATAATGAATTGTAAATCACTCTAAACAGATGAGAAATAAACCACTCTAAAAAGATTTAAAAATCTCTCATTCCAGTGTGAAAAATCAATCAAAAATCGCACTTTCAAGTTTGAAGAATAAATTACATCCAAACGCATCGATATTCCATCTAGAAAGAGCACAATTTCCATCCAAAACAGAGCATTTCGTTTGAAACCATTCTTTTCGATTTAAAACCCTGCTCTACAAAAGAGCGATTCCTCTTTTCGCTCTAAAAGAGTAAAAAATCCGCTCTTTTGGTTTATTCTTTTTGTTTTTAACTAATGTAAAAAACGTTCCCTCTTTTCATCTTTTACCACAAACATATTACATATATACTCGTCTTCCAATATCTAAAATCTCTAAGTGTTGACATTTTTATTTCATAATTGTGAATTAAAATATACAAAAGGAATACAAAAGACAATCAGCGCCCCTGCTATTGAACTGGAATGTGTTGAATAGGCTCTGCTTTCCATTTTCTACATATGCCTGCAGAATTCTTTTGCAAAGGAATACCGATATTTGAGTTATCTAAATATCCAGGTTAAAACCGTCAAAAAATCTCCGGCCCACAAATCTTTTCTCAACCATCAGGAAGTGGACGGGGCCCGGCTACTTTCCCGACCAACAGGAAATGGACGGGAATCGCCTTTTCCCTACCACAAGGAAATGGGAGTGGGCCCACTCTTTTCCCAACCACCAGGGGAAAAGTGGGGCCCCGCTCTTTTCCTAACCATAAGGAAGTTGGCGGGGTTTTACTCCTAGCTCACTAGTTGGGGACCGGTGGAGTTGGGCCAAAAATGGTCCGACGACAATGCGCCCGACCTTCTCTTTTCCTGCTACTAATAGTCGGGGTCCCGTCCATTCCCAACAGTGGCCCGACCTAAGTCCCCGACTATTTGCCGTCGTGGTCGACATTTGGCTTGCTGTGAATGTTTCACGCAAAAGTAGGACCTTGTCATTTTTGGCGTTTATTTTCTTCTTCCAACTACCTATGCAATTAAACTGCGCTACATTCCAAACCGAAAATATGTCTAAAACTCTTGAATGTACTATCTTATAATAAAAGAGCAGTTCAATTATAACAGGAAGTTAAACTTGCAGTTCATTATACATTTCTTTCTGTTACTTGTTCACCAAATGCATTAAGTGCGTAAGTTAAGTAATTAGTTGACATTCCTCCAGTGATACGTTGTACCAATGTGCCTTTTGGGAGGTCGCTTCCTGTAGATCATACTACTTTGCCTTACTTGCCATCTACTGGCTGGTTTTGAATACAATTCGAATTAGTACAGCACGAACATTAGATTATTTACCTTCTGAACAGATAGCTGGAAATTTAGGTATTCAGTTTTCGATACAGAATAAATAACTACATTCATTAATGAATTGAATTTGTTTCCTGCATCTGTAAAGTGCGATCGCCATTTTAAATGGAACTAAATTTTTTACTAATTTATTTTCAAATTGTTCTTATTTAATTTTTCTGTTTTTTTTTTTTAAATTTATTTATTTACAGCTATATATAGTGTATTGACTGAATATGGTCTAGGAGCCGTTGTGGGATAATTAAAAGAAGCAGAATAGCAAACCTTTGTACAATATATATTGAACTCACATACTCTTACCGACAGAAGTACATGAAGCTACATGTGTACACAATGGGTATATGGATCTTTAAACTGAGATATCAAAATGTGCATCTTACCCCGCACATCAGCGTAGGATGCCTCTCCATTTGAGGGAAGATGCCTAATACACTATAATTCAGATATAAAACGATGATATTGAAATTAAAATGAGAAATTTCATGGATACGTTATCTATAACATGACTAAAATACGTGAAGAAAGATGGAAATATTTCGATCACTTCAGAAATTATTTGTTATAATGTCATCACCTTGACGACATCTGTATGAACAGATTTCTCTCCCTTATGTGATAATGAATGATACATCAATTAAATACAGTAATGACTTGCTGTTTTGTGTGAACTAAGAAAAATAGTTCTCTGACGTATGACATGTATGGAGCAGCCGTAGCTCTGTTAATAGAGCGTTAGCGTCGTGTACAGTAGATCCTGGGTTCGAGCCCCGCGCCCAACCATCCTGACTTATAACAGTTTATTTCCCTAAAAGGCGTGGCGGTTGGGTGGCGTAGCACTTTGAGGTATTTGGTACGAAACAAGTATCTGTTATGTACGGTCGAAGAATACGGTCTCTGTTCAAGGGTAATGTTAACGGTCTGGACTCCCGAAGTGACAATGAGAGCTGTGCGGAGTTTTATGATCGAACCACCGATTACATGCCAAATATGACACCAATCCAAACAAAGTTCTGGAGAATATACGAATATCCGATATCAAATGGCTAGTATCCTTAAAATCAACACAACCACAACGACACCGCTTATAAGGGAACACCAGACGACCCGACACAATGATGAAATAACGAATATTGTGCCTCACCTAAAATATATGATATGAATCTTCCCCAATTCAGCCACACGATAAAGCTCGTTCGGATCGACTGAAATGCAGTACCGTCTAGCGTGATTCCGTCTAAACGAATAAAACACAAGTAATAAAACGCAAAACCACGTTCAAAGAATATGAATGCTGTGGGAAAAATGAATGTTATTAGCACAAGAATATTTCACACAGTACTTTATAACAAAAAACCTTAATTCTTTTTACTTCTTACCTTACAATACTTTCCAATTGTCCAGAGTAATGTAAATATCATGGACTCTCTAGTATTTGCAATAAAATGGAAATAAACGTATGTATTGATTATTTTCAAAATTTTTTATAACTTTAGACTGATAACAGACAGTAAGCCTAGGATGCTTACCTCAGGCAAACTTCCCTTGTTTTAAAAAAAGGAGAAGATTATTATTGTTTTCTTGATTCCACTTCTATACTATTAGAAATCAAACATGAATTCAGAACGTTTACTTTATTTTCTGTCGTTATTTTTTATGACAAATGTTTTACAATTATTTATAATGAAAATATCACACTATTTATATTCTGAGATTTACAGATACCAAAGAATGAGCCGGCTGATGTTTTCCTTTCCAGAATGCGTATAGAAAACTTACAGTTCTGTTGAGCATATGCATCATTATTGACGTCTATGTAATGTTTAATAAACCTTAATTATCGAGAAATGGATGGGCTCACCTTACACACAGGTTATTATATGCACTTATTTAAGTTTGCTCGATAAAATATTCATTTTTGAATATTTGTACTTGAATAACTTATTTCTGCAACTTAACACTACACACACGGTGAGGTATTCTCTTATTCCTAACAGAACTCGCGGACACCAACTTCACAATTCCCTAATGGAAATCCTGACGCAGAAATATATATACTGTATATATTATTTCCAGAGAATGTCACCTCAATAGGACAGTAATAGCAATCCAGTAAATATTTATGGACAACTTGACTGTAACTCACTGTCAATATAGAACAATGAAAAATCAAAATAATGAAACCTACCCCGCCTTGTACTGGACTCGAACTATGCAACCTACTCAAAACAAGGCAAGCACTACAAACCTGACGGACTACTTCCTCACCATGGCTCATGAATTACCATAGATATCAATACACAGTCTAAACCGTTAATTCAATATTTACGTTTTTAACTGTATAAATAAATTTAGTCCCCTTCAATCTGACTTCATTTTCACATTGTTTGGTTTTTAGATTCTTGGTTTTGGTGTGCCTAACTTCTATTTCTTTTATGCCCTGTTTTCTACTTGGTTGATTTTTTTCCTATTGTCATGATAAGGGTGAGATGGATTACAAAGGTTATGGATATAGTAACAGAGAGGAAAACTTTTATGAAGGTCTGAATTGGAACTCGAAACGTTGGTACAATTAACATTCTATTACCTCCAGTAAATACCTACGCGATCTGCTGTTGGGTGCAACACATCATGAACGTAAATGTTTTTACACATTATAACTGGTAGCTGTACGCACAATGCATAAATACAAGGCATTATTTTTATAAAATATAATTGCAAATTCTCTGACTCTCAATAATAGCCTTTGTGTCACGAACCAGTGTGTTTCTAGTGTCATCTGTCCACTATCTAGCACCATATAAAATACTTTGTCATTCATAAGGAAACAAAATAATCTTCTTTTATAAAACCATTAACGTTATACATTATTTGTTTTACTATTTTCGTTTAAAAGTTTTTTAGAAACACTCAACATAATTTAAACTCTTCTTTTTAAATGCTTCGGTATTGTGCAGTAGTTCCGAGCTTTCTTACTACCGTTATCGGGATTCGAACACGGATCTCTCAGTTGTCGACTGGATGTTTTAATCGATGGACAATCGTGGTAGCGCAAATTTCTTCCTGTTTGAAGGATTTTTCGCACATCAGCAGGGTTAATAAATATCTAATTTATTCGAAGCTCAAGGTTTGCAGAAAGATTCTTAAATAATTTATTTGAAGGTCTTGATTTTGACTGAGATGTCTGGGTTCGAGCCACGATCACGACAGCGACCATTCAACTTACCAAGACCTTTGTGTATAGGAAATGACATTTAATAGCTTGTTTATTTTATCCTACCCCCTCCCCCAATAAATAATGTTAGTTTCAACTGGTTTTCTAAAATGACACGTTCAATTCTGGTCATTGATTCATTTGAATAAAGTGAAACTCTATAAGAATGGAACTACACGTACCGTATCTACTATAGGAAATCCATGGACGTGGATAATGTAGGACTACGTTCAATCAGAGATTTGGTAACTAAATAACTGATCGTTTCCCAAGATCCTGTTAGGTCGGTTATGTTTTCTGTCAATAATAGCCAAACTGTATAACTATATAAGTTCTTGTATTATCTTCTTTATAAAGAAGATATGAACACAAATTTAATTAGATGTTAATGATAAATATTTCAAAGCTGAGATGGAATTATGGTCTTAAGGTTTTTAGGAAAGGTGAACTGATGTGGCTTGTGCTTCCTTCCCACGATATTCAGGTTCCTAGCAACAAGACTTGCAGATGAAAGTAGAAGCCGAAACATTATATTTAATTTGTCTCCATCAATCTCGCGAATTAGTTGATTTCTTAGACAATGAGCGAAATCAGGAAGAGCCTGCGTCAACGTATTTAATCCTGTAAACGCATATATTGTTTATCTCCTCCCAATTTTCGCATTCAGAATGAAAAACTACTAAAATTCAAAACGCATCTAATATCAACACAAAATAATAATCAGAGAACAAGTATTGTGTACATGCACACAAAGAGAAACTTCAATCTTCCTATTTTATATTTGATAGGATAATGTGATAATTTTTAATGTGAAGGGTAATGTGATAAAAGTATACTAGAAATTCTCTTAGCGGGAACATATCATCTAAAATGTCCTTGATCCATTACCCTTGTGACCCCTCCTCACGAAAATCATTCACCACTGCGTTGACGTATAACCATTTCGAATTGAATGTTTAATATTTAGAGCCAGTTGGATATTAAGAATAATAAATAATGATAATAAACATTTTAAAGACATCCTTTTCTTAAACATTTCGTACAAAAAAAACTAAAAAAAATGTTTATGCATGACTAAAAAGAAAAGCATGAGGCGTGTGTGCTCTCTATACAGTGACTTTATAAATTCTTGAATTGGCGCGGCTCATGCTTTTCTTTTTAGTCATGCATAAATAATTTTAATTTACTTTTAGTACGAAATGTTTAAGAAAAGCATATGTTTAAAAAGGTTATTTTTTTATTTATTTTTTCGAGTTATTTCGGTGTTCTCAAGCTGTCCTGTGACCCAAATCCTAAAGTGTTCTGAAACCAGTCAAACATAAGATTTTTGCAGGCTAATATTTATTTTAGGATAAAGAAGTCCATATTAAAATATTAAAATTTACTTTTAAAATATATAAATATCTAAATAAAAATGAATGTTACGATGTTTGAGTTAATATCACGCCAAAACGGCTTAACCAATTGGAATGATTTTACGCATATAACAAGGCAATTGTCCAACTTGAGCTTTAGGCATATTTTTATTAACCGGAAGTGACTTTGTAGAGAACTATTTAATAAAAAAAACAGTAATTTCACTGTTATAACAATGCAATAAATACATCGAGTCCATTTTTAAATTAAAACAACAATGAGAAAGAAAGAAATAGATTAAAATTTGTACCTATACTTTTACCCTTTCGAATCTTTCTCATTCATCTTTACGTGCTGGCGGCGCGGTTACACGCAGAGGGGCCGAAATAAATAGAAAATACAGTAACCTGTTAGATAAATTCATTTTTGTAGCCATAGGAATCGAGTAAAGTGGTACTTGGGGCATGGAGGACCTTAATTTTATTAAAATGGTTGACATCATATCAAGCTTGTTTCCGGCAATGCTTGTGCGACCACTTTTGTAATTCAGCGTAGCATATCAGCATTGCAGGTCAGAGGGAATGTTTCATCTACTCTCTAGGTGTTGTGAAATGTAAAGTCTTTGATCTGGCGCTACTGTTTTTGTGTGGAAATCTTTTGTCTGTAGCGTTGACAGGTAGTAAGTAGTCTGTGCTGTCATGTTTTGTAAGTTGTGTAACACGCAATAAAAGTATAACTGGTAGCTTTAGTTAGTTTAAAGATAAGATAAGATAAAATTAATTTTATGGGCGGTAACAGCACTATGGCTTACGCCCGTCCCGAGTTAGTTTAAAGGAGAAAGCTTCGTTTTGTCTAGGAGAATTCTAATTTTTCACATTTGGCGATCGTGACAAGGACTGAAGTTTATTTTTAAAACTATGGGAAAAACAAGAAAACTACGGACAGTTACCAGAGCGGCGTTCTCGCGAGTTTTGAGTGCAGTTGAAGAAGCATGTAATTCTGAACCCGCGGACTTAGTGGAAGTGCACAGTCATTTTAGTATGCTGGAAGATAAATTTGCCAGACTTCAAGAAATAGAAACTGAGTACAGTAACTTCCTGCTGGACAGTGATGTCAAAGAAGAGGACTTGGAAGCGGAAACAGAAAGTGCGGATTAGTATAGTGCAAAGTTTCATAAAATCAGTTTTGTGGTGGAAAAGTTTTTGAACAAGCATGCTTCCAATGAAGTAAATAGTGATGCAAGCAGCGTTGCCACCGTAGAACACAAACGCAAGTTTAAGTTACCGGTTGCGGAACTTGTGAAGTTTGATAGTGACGTTAGAAATTGGCTTCCGTTCTGGAGTTAATTTAAATGAATGGATGAAGATGAGGACACCGCAGTTAGTGACAAGTTTCAGTACTTAGTGCAAATTTTCATTGGAGCCGATATAGCAGAGAAAGAACTTCACTAGGAAACGAATTGCGTTACGTCCTGAGTTGGTTGCTATGGAAACATTGCTTGGGTTGCTTTTAATGGGTAAAGTGACAGTAGACGATGCTGACAGATTGTCTTCTCTAACAATTACGTCTCTGCTTTGAATGAGGGGTTAGCTGAAGGCATTATTGAAGAGGTTCTGGTCGGAGAAGTGGGGAATGACAGACACTATCTACCATTTAGGCATGTTGTGAAGGTTAACAGCAGTACAACAAAAACACATCCAGTATTTGATGCTTCAGCGAAAGAAAGAAATTACCGTTTCTTAAATAAGTGCCTAGAGAAAGGCATTAATTTGATCGAAATTATACCTTCTTTTTTAGCTCGTTTTAGATTGTACAGATATGGTGCTGTGTCAGTTATAAAGGAAGCATTTCTGCAAATTAACTTGCATGAAAGTGACCTCGATTTTTTAGATTTATGTAGGTTAACGAAGAAAGTAATACTAGAACATATCTACATAAACAAGTAGTTTTCGGAGTGAGTTGCAGTCCATTTTTATTGTGCGCAGGAATTGACTACCATCTTAAGAGAGTTTCGCAGAAACATGAGGAGCGAAACAAATAATCTAGGGAGGTTATCGCTAAGCTACAGAAAAGTTTATGTGTAGACAATTGTGTTACTAGTGTAAATAATGAAGAGGAGCTCCACCAGTTTATCGAAGAAGCCACACAGTTAATGGCAGAAGCGAAGTTTGAACTACGTGGGTGGGAGAGAAGATTATTCTCGGAACATCATCCTTGGAAGATACGTCAGAATAAAACCATCTACCTGTGTTGGGTTTACAATGGGAAACGAGATAAGATATGCTGAAACTAGGACCAAAGTGTTTTGAAATAAGAAGCCAGAAATTATCACAAAAAGTGTTATTTTATCATTTGTAAACCGTATCCTCGATCCTACCGGCATTACTTCTCCTGTAACTTTGTATCCGAAGATTCTTCTACAACAGGCATGGTTATCAAAAATAAGTTGGGACGCAGAAATGCCTGAAGAAATTAAGAAGGAATTCATTCAGTGGGCGGAAGAATTGCCTTACTTGAAAAAATTACATTTCCTAGACGGATTACAGAAGGTTCAGAGGACTGGAGCTTACATGTTTTCTGTGACGCAAGTGAAACAGCTTATGCGACGGCAGCATTTTTGAGAAGCGACATTGAAAAGCAAGTCAAGGTACAATTAGTAGAAGCCTAATCAAGGAAACCCCCAATAAAGAAATTAACTATTTCTCGTTTGGAATTAGTGACAACAACCATTGGTGCGATATTAGCAACTCATGTAATTGAGTTCTTAGACATTAGAGGTATACAAGGCTAATTTTGGACAGATTCAACCACTCTTCTTGCATGGATTCGGCGTGACGATCCATGTAATATTTTTGTTTGGAATCGAGTTCATGAAATAAGGCAGTTAAGCAAGAGGGAATCTTGGAATTAGGTACCAGGGTCTATGACTTGTGCTGATTTCCCTTCACGAGGATGTTCACCCAGACAGCTACATAAATCGAAATGGTGGGAAGGTCCACTCTGGTTGACGTTGCCTAAAGAAGAATGGTCCTAAAGAACAAAAATGTACGTGTCAACGTTAGTAGATATTCAGGAAGACGATGACTGTTATTATCGCCGGTTTTCAAAATTTGAACAGATAGTTCGATTGATAGGTTGGATCCGTACATTCAATTTTAATTGTCGTCATCCTGGAGATCGAAGAAAAGGAGATCTTTCTGTGGAGGAGATAACAGCTGCAGAAAGGATGCTTGTTAAGCTTCTTCAAAAGGATTCCTTTGACGGCGTGAAGGAACAGAATTTGAAGTCTTTATGTCCATTTGAAGACAACGACCAGATCATTAGATTGAAGACAGAAATAACAGAACGCTCGGATTCCGAAACTTTTCGATATCCTGCTGTGTTACCAGATATTCACCCGGTAGTGAAGCGTCTCATGTACGATAGGCATATCGAAGCTTGTCATGTCGGCATTCTACAAGGACTTGAGTCTCCTTAGAAAACAATTTTGAATAGTAAGAGGTAGGAAAACTGTTCGTTCCGTATTGAAAAATTGTGTGACTTGAAAAAGATACAATACTCGTACGATGGAAATTGTTCCCATGCCCTTAACAGAGAGATGCCTCAGTGTTTGAAGTTACTGGTGTAAATTTAACTGGATCTGTAGTATTACGAGATGGGCGGAAATCTTGGATTTGTGTATTCACTTGTGCAGTCTATATGGCAGTCCATTTGGAACTTGTTTCTAATCTGTCCACCGATGCTTTTCTGCAGACATTTGAGAAGGTTCATTACGCGACGCTTCGACCCCGCTTCGATTATATACAGTGACCTTGGGACCAATTTCGTTGGTGCAGAAAACTTATTAAGTATGTTAGATTGGGGAAGGATCACTTCGATGACCAGTGCGAATCGCATCACGTGAAAGTTCAATGCACCCACAGCTGCTTGGTGGGGCGGATTGATGAAACGGTTCTGACGAGAAACTTTAGGGAAAGTTTCGTTGACCTACGAGGAGTTATCTACAACGCTGTGTGATTGCGAGGCTATTGTGAATGCTCGACCACTGACTTATGTGGCAGAGAATAGTGAAGATTTGACTCTTTTAACGCCCTCAAATGTTTTTACAATCTGTTAAAGAAGTAGGTGTACCTGATCTTGACATTGTGGAGACACTAAACTTACGCACAAGGTTGAAGTATTACCAGAAGATCCGAGAACACTTTTGTGATAGATTCCGCAATGAATATTTGAGACAGTTGGTACGATACGCAAAGCAGGGGAAGTGCTGTAAGCAGCTGAAAGTTGGGGAATTTTTTCTTGTCGGTAACGATGGTACCAAGCGTTTGCATTGGTCTTTGACGCGAGTGAAAGAATTGATTCCAGGACGTAATGGAGAAGTGCATGTAGTGACATTGAAGACTTCTTCAGGTTGCATTACGAGACCTCTACAGAGAGAATTTATTGTTTGGATATACTATCTGAACCTCGCTTAGTGAAGACGTGATAAATCAAGTGGTGATTTTGTGGACGGAGTATTTAGTGAAGAAATTCCTGAAAGTAAGAAAGAACATTATGTTAAGATTACTGGAACGGGAAGAAAGGTGACACCACCCACGAGATTGCCATTGTAAGAAAAAAACTTTAGATTTTTGAGTCACTAGTCCCTTAACATGACTCAAGATGGGAGGATGTTGTGAAATGTAAATTTTTTGATCTGGCAGTACTGTTTTTGTTTGGGAATCATTTGTCTGTAGCGTTGACAGGTAGTAGTCTGTGCTGTTATGTTTCATAAGTCGTGTAGCGTGCAATAAAAGTATAACCGGTAGCTTTGGTCAGTTTAATTTTGACGTGGTTTCTTACACTAGGTATGCTGCCTCCTGTGAAGGAGTTGGAAGAGATGTTCCTTCTATAAATGATGGAATGATTGTTTATCTCTTTCTAAACTATTTATTTATATTTTAAATTCATACTTAACAATAATGTAATCACATTGAATTAAATGTTTAAAAATTCTAATAAATATTTGTAAATTTAAATTTGGATTGTTGTAAATAAAAATATTTAAATGTAATATTTTAAAGCATTGTAATAGTATTTGGAGTATTATTATTACTATTATTATTATTAGTAGTAGTAGTAGTAACAGCTGTAGCAGTTCTGCTCCATGGGGGCACAACCCCCGGAGAGTTTGGTTATGATAAAGGGGGCGCAGAACTCCAAAACTCACCGAGTTCAGGGCTCAGCCAACCACGAGGAAGTGAGCATTGTTTGCAGGCCCGATGACTTTTGCCAACATATTTTATTCACCCCCCACCAACGGACCGGTACTTTAGCTAGTTAAAATATAAAAGTTATATTATGTATTTGAACAGAAATACCGGTAACTTTATACAACATGAGATGAGGTCAGAGTATAATGGCACACTGTTTCGGTTCGTTATTATTTTCGAACGGTAGTTACGTCAAATATCTGTTTCTTTCTCGTTTTCTTCAACTTACGAAGTAGAAATCAGAAGTAGTCTTTATTAAGTGATTATGAAATAATTATAGAAGTTAATGAGATTGTTGACTCTGCAAACGAAGATACGTTTACTAGACAAGAATGATTGTTTAAAATAAGAAGAAAAGTATGTTACGAGACATCCCGAAGGCAGTACCTAAGTGTAAAGAACTTGGTAATGCGATCAATGAAATAATGATTTGAATAAAGGAAGGATTTTTAGTTACAGAATTAGTATCTATGGTTACTATCAAAACAAGTGACTTGTTTAGGTTAGTACATAGCACGTTTGCAATGCAATCCAACAGAAACAAAGACCAATGTTTCATAGCAAACAGGAAACCATATTTTGACCAAAACCTAAGGTTCGATCAACAAAATGAAACAAGAGCTGGGTTTATGACCCTCTCCACAAAAAAAAAAAAAAGTTTAAAGAAACAACTAGAGTCCAATTTTGAAAGACAATAATCCTATCCTTCCCTTAATTCGTAATTTGAACAATTTTAATATGAAGAAAGGAAATGAAAACTACTTTTACAAGACCTCTATCTTGCTTGTTCAAAATTAAGATGTGTAATAAAACATTGTAAATAATCTGGTCAACGTAAAATTCGACTAGAAAAACGAAGAGGGTAAGGAAACACAGATCTCTAATTGGGATGATAAATAATTTATCAATACACACAAAATACGGTTAGGGAAAAATTCAATAGTAATGATTAACATGGCTTTGTTCTACAGCTCCATCTGTGTACTGTAAATTGAGAACAATTAGAACCACGGAAATGTCGAAAGGAATACCTATTTACCTAATTTTGTAGTTTGATTAGTTTCCAGTAACCCATTTGACCCAGACTGTTGTTTCTACAACTCGTGCTTCTGACCTAAGACATGTTGCTATACTTCCTGTAACTCCGGGACACTTCCGCGCTTTAGATGAACTTTCCAAATAGTTCTGGATCATCATCATTACGTCTGTCTTCCTTCTTCTCGTCGAGTTTCTTTTTTTTATTCTGTACTTTTTCTTCTATCTAAATGCGAAAGGAAAATTTCCCTAATATGCGTAGACATTGATTCTCTCGTACGTGACCAGGTTACTTCACCGTTCTATACGTGCAAATGACACTTTTTTTTTCTTTTACATGGAATGTGGAAGATCTATGTGATTCCTTTTGACCTGGAAAGCACAGTTTCGATACTTTACAGCACGTTTACTTGTAAGACTCTTATATAGAACAAGAAGAGGAAAAGACTGATGTCATTTTCGTTGTCTCAATTATAGCTCACGCCCGATCAGTTTCTACGCAATCGAGGCCTCACTTTGCCATTTGACCATTTTAGAAGAATGAAAACTTATGGTAATTTTAACTTGCTAACACGGAAATCTTTCAGAACATACGTCAACAGTCATCATTTTATTGACTGTTCTGGTTTACTAGCATTTTCATATGGAAGGCTTATACCTATAAAGTAATTTCTACTCATTTCTTTAACTCTTTGAGGGATAAACAATGGGATATGGTTGAAGTTAATTAGAAAGTAATTTCTTGAATTATTACGTAGTAAGTTTCTGAAAAGGTATAAGCCTAATTTTGTTATCATTTCACTTAGGTTCCGCCTCAGTTTGTTTCATCTGTTATACAGTACATCCGTTCACTTCGAGAAATGAATAACTTCATTCATTTTCTCTGGAGTTGAAATAGATTCTAAGTCCATCTTACAGATCAAAACTTAGTGGTTTCAATGCTAAAGCAAGCTAAATATTCTCAAGTTAAATGGCTTTGCTGAACTAAAACAAATAGTGCATTAAAAAGTAAAGCTTACTAATGACTAAAGCTCTTTGGTTTAGCTGGACTATAAACCTTAAAGGTTCTAAACTCTAAATTACAGTTAAATAAGAATTCTAAAATTTAATGGCTTTGCGGTACTCTAAAATTTAGTTTCTTTAAGCTTGGGGGCTTCTCGGTACTCTTCAGTCTCCACTAAAGCTAGCTAAAGACTGTAAAACTTAATAGCTTCACTGCATTCTAAAACTTGAAGGATTCAAAACTAAAGCCAAACATACCGATACCTCAAGATTCTAAATTATAATTACTTCATTGGAATCCAAAACTTAAAAACTTCAACTCATCTTTGACTAACAAATTTCTAGCCTTTCTTGCCTAAATTGGGGAGAAAGGCAGAAGAAACCCTGGTCTTAATTTCCATTATCATTTCAAATTTTGGTGGAGTGACATACAAACTAGGAAAAGTCTGCAGCAGAATATGGATATAGAAATCTCAGACTACCATTTACAAGACATATACTATTCAGTTTCTCATCCGTCATCACTGATATGTTCCTACAATAAGGATTAATTTGACATTCACAATATGTAGATACAACGTAAAGATTTATCATTTCCTTTTTTTTTAAATTTCTCTTACGAATCTTTTCTAGAAGAATTTATATTATGAAACTGCTCGCCATTAGAAATGCAATACCAAGAAGGAGGGAAGATAGCAGCCTCAGATTTGGCACATAAATATCATAAAGTACAAATAGCGAATGATTAAACTTGCCGCTCTCTGCAATGCGTGACAATGTGGCGACAGCGGAATAGAACTGTCGAAGGTGAGTAGTCTATGGGCCCACCATGGGCGTTCAGAACGGATGGAACACGGCGAAGCATAGAGAAGATGTCCTCTTGGGGTATGGAAAGCCATGCATCTTCGACACTACCCTACAGCTCATCAACTGTAGCTTAGGGGAGGTCGCTGACGTGAGAAACGTTGTCAATCATGGACCAGACGTGTTTAATCGGTGAGAGATCAGGTGAATGCGTCGGCCAAGGGAACAGAGGAACATTGTATCCACCCACGAAGGCTAGGACATCACGTGATACATGCGGGAGTGTGCTGGAATGTGGTCCCGACAGGGCCTGCACTAAATGAGCTACAACCGGGTCCAACATATTGTCGATGTACTGTTGGCTGGTTGTTCCTTGCTGGCATCGTGTTGTAATGCATCTAGAACTATGGGTTGATCTACAAAAGTTTTTGGATATATTTCATTAAAAACTTGATCTATTTTTTGAATTGTTACTTTGTCAAACTTGTTTAAGTTTCCACGGTGCAAAGATTTTATTGGGTACTTGAATTTTAAGGTGTTTTTGGAAGCTGTTTATCTGCTTAAACCCGGACAATATTCCTTCGGATATGAGAATGTATGAAACACTTGGCTCTTAAGTATTTTATGGTCGTGGCATCAAACTGCATTATTTTTCTTAGATCAAATATTTAGTAATTAATTTTAATCAATCCCTTACGTTTTCTGATTTTGATTATCATATGCTCCTCTACTCCTTAAAACAATTATGCGGTAATATTTGGTCAATTACTAATCAATGACTGGGACGGGATGAACTTCTTTCTAACAACATTTGGCAGAGCCCTCCTCCGATCGGCTTAGACTTTAATCCCTAGTTTTGACATGATATGGAATTATGTTGCTAGTATATCCCTAGGAACGCATTGTATTAATCACAGAAAAGCTATATTAATCCCTTGCGTTAATATAATAAAATAATTAATCACAGAAATTATTATGACGTTTTCAAATAGAAAGCATTTCTGGACTGAGTATTCGCACCAGAATTAGAACGAATGTTCTTGGGCATCCCAGAAAACCGATTGTCAGGGTTTCCAGATCACCAAACATCCCCCGTTCTCAGTATTGCCACCTTATGATAAGATATAATATCACAATGACATCTATACTGGTTAATGAGTCTACGACAAAGTTTGCAAGATTATTCTTCTACAAAATTCAAATACGACCGTAGGGTACAGTATCCCTCCATGTACTCCAGTTGTCACTGTTGCACAAACTAATTGCAAATCGAGTTTTTCAAAGATTCTACAAGAGCTTCTATACTGTTCCGCATATTCCCTACCAAACTGTCATGAATACTCTTTGACACCCAAGAAAAGCAACTATGACGGTACCACCCACTAAAACATCCAAGTTTTCAGTGTTGCCAGCCAATAAAATTGAGGTTCTGCAAAGGCTTCCACACCTTTTAAAGTAGCTGTACACCTGTGGATTACTAGCGATTCTAAGGAAGAATAGTTTGTTTCTTTCACCCTCTTGCATATTTTGTAGACAGACTTCCCTTGAGAACCTGATGTTTGGTAAAGAAAAACAATTAATTAAAAGAAAAACAATTTGGTACCAAGAACCTCTTTCTACGATGAGTGGTTACCTAGATATGACGATTAACAGACGGAGTTTAGAGCTCTGAACCTAATTTGAGCTCTCACCTCCTCCACACGTAAGGGACCACTTTTTTGGATGACCACATGCATTTTGCTAGTCTCTGTAACCTCCCAGGAAAGAATCAAAAGGAAAACCGCAGTCCTCATTTTGCATACTACAATCCTTTCAGCTCCCGGACTATCATTAGGAACGGTTATCCTAGTTTTTCTATTCGACACCCAGCCGTGGGGGTTAGGGGTGAGAAACCTCTGGATCTAGCTCCAGTGGGTGGACAAATCAGCTAGTATCCATATATTCTTGTAAGTGGAGGTCTAATACAGCTAATTGACCACGAAACGGAAAAGCGACTTAAACCGGGCTAAACCATTCTTCCAACGAACTCCTCAATTACTAAAGCTCATTTTAGACCCTCTTATCTCTCAATGTCTGTCACGCTATTTAACGTCTCAACCAAAGTATCTAAAAGAATACGGGCTTCAAAGACGGAATCAGAAACACGGATTAGCTTTACAGTATACAATTTGGTCATTTATAAACTTTAACACCATGCATGACTTTTGGGCAAGTATAAACTTTTACCACCATGCATTGCTTACGGAGACTATGGTAGAAATACAAATTAACAGGACTCTGTATCCATATGATGATATTTCTAATAGAGAAGACAGAATCCGCAACCGTGGACCTAAATATCCGAAATATGAATATCAAGAATTCGCATCCGCGAAACTGAGATCGGATCTGAATCCGAAAATCTTGCTAAAACTGAGATCCGCTGCACAGCACTAACTTCGAAGGCCAATTAGAAATAGTGTCTACATTGAGCTGGACCGAACCGACAATAACTGGAACGTCGTTGCGGTAGGAGAAACAGATTCTCGTTGCAGGTCCGATAAGAAAACATTGATTTGAATCTAAATTTCGCGTAACTACGAATAGTCTCAGAGGTACATTGTGAAAACTGTACCTCTGAATTGGAAGTACAAAATTCCAATTTTGTACTCCCAATTTTTAGAGAAAGTGGCGAACCCAGGGTTGGGTTTAGAGAGGCGGTTCTTACAGTGGTACAGTTTTTACAGTGTAAACGTAAGCTGCGACGGTTTGAAAGGTCGAAATGTCGCGCTACTATCGAACAACTGCCCATAAAAAAAAACGGGTTAGATGAAATCACCATAAGGATCGGGCATGAATGGCTCCCTTAGGATTCGAAAGGTCGTGGGTTCAATCCCAGCGGCTGACCATCCTGACTGAGTTTTCGGTTAGTTATTTCTCAGTCCCAGAAGGCTAATGCCGGGATGGTACCTTCAACTTAAGCCCTGACAGACACCTTAACGCATCCTTTGTACTCCCTATCCGCGCTTGAACCTTAGATGCCTAAAGGCAAAATATGAATTTCAAAATTCAGAATTGCCATAAGGGTCTCCAACACGACCATCGTATGAGATCTGTTACCTATTGGACTCTGGAGAAATGCTTGGCGACAGCATCCAGACCACCAGACACGATTGTTAGCAGAAGTCAGGAGTGCTTTTGTGACGTGATTTAAGTTCGCTCAGAGACCTCTGTAGAATACGTCGAAATCAAATCGTTACTTATCAATAGTCGTCGAGCAGATTTATCCGGACATGTTGACTGTGTTTTTTCAGGGTTTGATAATATCATAACAGCAAGAAAACTACAGAATTGTCTATGAGTGTTTCCAGGAAGACGACGAAGATTTCCTGTTACTTCCTTTGCCAGCTAATTTGCCGGATCTTAATCGAAATTGACAAATGTCCTGGATCATGTTGATCGATACATCAAAGGTTCCTCCACTAAGTAAGTTACAGGAACTTGGGTGTACTGGACTCTGCATTATTACATAATTTATCCATTAACCATCATTTCGCGCATTTACCGAGTCTCTTATGCAACTGGTACCGGTGCGCTCTGCGAAATGCACATTATGGGTACTAGGTAGATAATAAGGTGAATGGACTCAATATTTTACTACACATTATTTACCGGTATAAGTGAGAGGCAAAATGATAAACAACACAGCATCATGCATGCCACCATAAACCGAACTGAAGATACTCACAAACTAAACTACCCAACTTGTGTTGTTCTTGCAAGTAATAAGACATCATTATATGATTTTTCCTTGTTTCTTAAAAGAAAATTTAAAGGAATAGTATTATGCTAGGCACGTTCATTAAACATGACACCTCTCACGTTTCTTACAGTCTTTTTGGAAAAAGCTAATTTGACTGATGAAAGTCACGTCTCAGTGTTAGAAAAAAGCTTATCGATTTCGTAAGTTTAAATTGTTTACTAGTGGTCATCTGGGAGCCGAAAGTCAACACACATAGCCGGATGATATATTTCAGCCGCTCTCCTTTCTTCATCATCTTCGTTTCAAGAACCACCCTTCTAGAATCATGATCAATTATATTCATGTGTTCTTTGGTCAGCCGAGATAATAGCTTTGAAAGTATTTTTGACGCCTTTTTTTTTTCACCTTTTATCCTGAGCTCAGTTTTTCTTTATTCCTTCTCGATTCTTGGTTGTCCTTTCGTTTTCATCTTTGGAAGTCCACTTTCACTTCCGTAAAGATGATCTGAAGAATGGATGCAAGTCTTGGTTGTCTGTTCTCAATTCCTCTCCCGATCTTATTCTTTCTCCTGGAACACATTAACAATCCCTCCCACATACTGTCTCTATTACATGCATTCTTAATCATGTTTAACTGGTCATTACTTTTCCCACTTCCTGGAACACTATAAAGAAATAATAATGGTTGTTTTTATTTTTCGTAGCAATCAATTTTGTGTTATGAATGAGATTTAATTAAGAAGGTGTAAGCTTTGTCTTGGGTGCACCTTATAATCGGAAGAGAATACGCCTATTTTTATCCCCGTATTAATTATTTCTTACTAATATAGCAAGATGTTAAACTCATCATGTACTAATACGTAGGGACAGCAGAATTTCGTTAATAAGTTTAAAAGTGTTTAAATTACGTGAGTGAAAGCGATAAAAAGTCGTGAATACAAGGTAAAATTTCGTAAGTACAAGGGTAAATTTCGTGAGTGGTTAAAACTAAATAATTGTTCCCAATCGCATTTTAAAACTTTAGACATAAACCTTGCACTACCATCTGCTAATACTGTTATTTATTTATTTATTTATTCAAGTTTTTTACGTACTTCTTCCATATTTGCAAAAACAAGTATCAACACGTTAATAAATTGTAAGACTATATACAACTATGAAGGAATTTATTTCTTAATCATTCAGCTGAATTTTCATATTGATAAGATGATAACAGCTCCAAATTTGTTATGGCCGGATTTGCTCGATTGTTGGTCAACACACACACACACACACACACACATGCTACAGTCTGCATTTTAAACATGAATACAAACGGCCACAATAAATGACCTTGCGAAAATGTAGTTCGTATGTCTCCACTAGATGAGAAACCATATTCACAAATTTTCTGCCCTGAATGAAAGACAAAGCGTACTACATTCTAAGATTCTCTGTGCTACGCGAATTCGATGATATATTTTTTCAAGACGAATTATATTTCTTCCGATTGTTTAACTATTATTTTCATGAATGAATAAATAAAAATGGTATAATTTATTGAATAGTGCTCAGAATTCGTGGTTGGGAGCAAAATGTCAAAATATCGGGAGTATCCCGAAATGTCAACAACCATGTATCTAGCCCATGCGATTTCTTGATTTTTTTTTTTAATTTTTCGCTATTTCACGAGTCGCGAAAATCTACTGTCAGTACTGATACATCTAGTTTTGCATTGACGACTGCAACATATTTGCGAAACCTCTTTTCTCTCGCAAATGAAACATTGTCTTTCGATAATATAAACAGGTAGTTAGGCAGGTTTTCCGCATTTTAAATCTAGAGAGTCTTCAACAATTCTAGCAGTAGTAGTTATCAGTATGGAAGTTCGATTTTCGATATATCGATTGATGGATCGATATTTGGAAAAATCGAAATTTCGATATCAAGAAAAGTCGAAATCCACTTATCGAAAAATGATATGAAAAGACTTTTCAATTCGATCAATATTCGATTTCTATGAATTTTCTATATAAGCGCTATTTGATTTCCAAAGATTGTTCGATACAAATGATCATCGATTTCCAATGCTATTTCGATATGAATGACAATTAATTTTCAACAATATTTCGATATGAACGATTTTCGATATATCTTTCACTTTTGCATTTGTTAGCGATATCGATATCGAAATTCGGAAATCCTACAACACTCAGCGTCTTGCTTTTTAATTATGTTTATAATAATTAAGTGTTATTTAATGTAACAGGCATTGCTGTGCATATAAATGAACCCACTGGGCCCAGGCCCAGGGAGCTTCAAATTTGGGGACTCAATTAATACTAACTACTACAAGGCATTATGGGAGATTAACACCGGTTGTGGTGGTGGTCACGATGACTACATGGCAGAAGAGCGTTGCCAAATAGAGCGTGAGAATGTTTGGGTCGTGAGAAGACAGAAATGGGAATGTTTGGGTCGAAAACCACGAAGACTGCAGGAGGTTATCTCCAGATGTTTGTGGTTAAGACCTGAACAAATATTGACGGAAGGTCTTTATGTTCTGACCGATTCTGTACGCACCAAAATTACTGTACACAAATCTGTAAAATTACTGTACGAGAAAACAGCAACGGAGGCCAGAACAGAGCGGTTATCAAAATACCGTTGGTCGTAACAGCTGTCACAAAAAGTACCTCTGTGAAAACAGCGCCTGCGTCACAAACAATGCTAAAGAGAACAGTGTGTGTCAAATAAGTGCCATGTAAAACAGAGTTAATAGGATTTCTGCGTATCTGACTAAAGTTTTCAAGTATTCTTCCCAGTCGCACCAGGCAAATGCCAGGATTCAACTTTGGAAAACAAAGAAATAAAATAAACAGTGAAGTTCGCGGCTTAGAAGTAGATGTACACGAGGTCTATCACTAACTTGATGATATTTTAAGAAAGAAAAGCTTACAATTTCTGATGTCGTGGAGTCAGTAGCTGCAAAGGTTTACAGAAATCCGTTTTTGATATTAGTGAATATTTTCATGCACTCATTTACCTGTTTTTTTTTTTTGTTTGTTTTTTTAACTTTTTCCCAGGAAAGTTTATGAAAATTTTTAACAGTACACCTGTCTACTCCTAACTCTGGAAATTGACGTTGAAGAAATACTTAATTACTCAAGCGTCCAACGGACTTAAGTAACATTCGCTACTACTACTCAGGAAAGTACATAAATAAAGTAAATTAAGTTCCACGTTTTGTTAAATGATCTGATTCATCATTTCCTTTAATTTAGGCAAAGGAAACTGTTAGCGGCACTCAGAAAATATACAGTTAGTTTCGGATCTACCGAAGTATAAGTCCGATTTTGATGCTTGAACTTACATTTGAAAGTTCTTTCCAATACTAAGACACAGGAAAAAAATGGGTCGGTAAGATCTCCTTGGGACCCCCTAGGGCGCTTTGAATCACATTTTTTAGGATAGCACTGACCCCAGACCATATAGGCGGGCGAAACTTATTGGATCTTATTCTACGCTTCAATACGTTTCAAACGGTGTATCATACGTTAAAATCGGTGGAGCGGTTCAAAAGTTACGACTTTTTTTAACCGAATCACAAAATTTTCCCAAATGTTAGAAAGGAATGTCCGTCATTCTGCGTGTCTTTTTGTTTTAGCCCCAAATGGGTAGTACCGGAGGATTTTAGGGGTAATGGAGGTAATTTCCAAGCTTAGATTTTTGATAGGAGTTACGGTTTTCGAGATATGGAGCAAAATCAATCTTGTATCCTTCCGCCATAGTGACACGTGCCACTTTTTAAATACGAGCCCGTACGGAGAACACTCACCGCCGCTGCTCCACTCATCTGGGCATGACGAAAAGGAGAAAAATATAAAGATACATGACCGTACCTAATTTTATCTAACTTCCACGTTCCCATGGTGAGTAATTTAAAATGTACTTTCTGTCAAGAATATA
>JAGDQP010002378.1:0-48766 GCA_022664845.1 Lepisma saccharinum
CAATATTAACGGGTTTTATAGAATAAATGAAGATAATCTGACTTTTTTTTCTTATAATATCTATGTATAAGGAAACAAGCAATAAGTTGGAGCTCAGTTGTGGGACTGTGCATCTGTATCACCGCCAGGCTTCAGCACTGGGCGTCGTCCTAGACAGCTCAACACCTTCGTGATCCTAGTAGTTAGTAGAAAGTTATTACGTGGAAGTGATACCCTCATCTCTGGACTTACTGATCGAACCTGGATGATCTATACGAGTTTGAACTCGTCTCAGCGATATCTTTCCTATGACACCTCAACTATCTTCGTAGTCCTTGTAGTTCCTGATTTGAAAGTTCTAGACAGAAGGACATAGAAGGGATATAGGAGTGTTACATAGCTAAAGTTTTAAAACCAAATTTTCAGGCAAATTTTCTTGTATTTGGCATTTACATCTATTTGTATGTCGCCTGTAGCCTGTAGGGCCCCTTTGACACTCGGGCTCCCCGCAACGCGGAGTTCCGCGGCATTGTAAATAGTTACGCATTTCTTCCTGCTATTAGATTCAACATCACTAATCCATCATTGGTGTCTGTAAGAGGCCGGATATATCATATTGTCGGATTACTGATTGTTACATTATAATATTTTTAACAGTTAATAAATTCATCCTACCTTGAAAAAAATCATGTAAATCAGTAAAAAATAATAAAAAAAAAATTTAAAAGACATACTTTTCCTAAACAATTCGTACTAAAAAGTAAAAAAATAAATAATTTTGTTTATGAATGACTAAAAAGAAAAGCATGCAGCGCGCTCTTACATACATAAATACTTCAATTGGCGCGCCCCATGCATTTCTTTTTAGTCATTCATAAACAAAATTATTTTTTTACTTTTTAGTACGAATTGTTTAGAAAAACAATTTTTAAAAAAATTGATCATTTTTTTTAAAGTTATTTTGGTGTTCGGATTCTTCTTGTCAAGCTAATGTTTTATAACCCAAATCCTAAAGTGTTCTGCAACCAGTCAAACGCCACTTCGTTGCAGGCTAGTATAGTATTTATTTTAGGATAAAGAAGTCAATATTGAAAAAAAAATATTAAAATATGCCTTTAAAATATAGAAATATATGAAAGTAACAATGGAATATTTTATTGTCGCTGTGCAATTTTTCATCATTGTATGACGTCGGGAAATTAGTTAAATTAAGGTTGCAAGATTTGAAGACACCACAAACCATTGTGAACTAAAGACAAGTATGTAATTAAGGTTACAAATGTAAACATATTTCCCAAAATCGTTTAAGTACGTGAATGACTGACTAATACTTTGATTCTTACTATAATGAAACTTCATGGAAGAGTGAAACCTCTATACGTATTCCATTAACGCATATTGTGTTCCTTGATGCAGGAAGCAAGAAATCTAACTTCGAAAATGGTTACAGAATGTTCCCCAAAACATACAGAACAAGTAAACCTGATAAACAGAATAACTTGCAGAACGATTTGCACCTTCTGTACTAGCACACGTAAGTTGGAATATATATATTATTTATAAAAGTGATTTTCAATCAAAATTCTTTTTGTTCATATTATTTCCAGAGGCATCACTGAATCGTTTACTGAATATAAAAATACAGCATACAAAATCTTTTGACTTAATATTAATTATATAACATTTCAATAACATTCCTTAAATGCATCTTCATCCTATATCTGTCCTTTTTCAATTACAGGACTCTATTATTATCACGTATTTGTCCATCGCAGCAACAAGTAAGATAAAGATAAAATTAATTGTATGGGCGGTAACAGCACTATGGCTTACGCCCGTAATTCTGTTGATTTACAAAAAGTAAAGAAAGAAAAAAGGAAGGAAAGAAGGAAGGCATGAAAGAAGGAAAGAAAGAAAGAGAAAAGAAAGGAAGGAATAATTAATGAAGAAAGAAAGAAAGAGAAAAGGAAGGAAGAATTAATGAAGAAAGGAAGAAAAGAAGGAAGGAAGAATGAATGAAGAAAGAAAGAAAGAATGAGTGAAGAAAGAAAGAGAAGAGGAAGGAAGAATTAAAGAAAAAAGAATGCGTGAAGAAAGAAGGAAAGAAGGAAGGAATAATTAATAAAGAAAGGAAGGAAGGAAGAATTAAAGGAAAAAAGAATGAGTGAAGAAAGAAAGAAAGAAAGAAAGAAAGAAAGAAAAGAAAGGAAAGAAGAAAGAAGGATGGAAGAGAGAGAAAAGAATGAGTGAAGAAAGAAGGAAAGGAAGGAAAGAAGAAAGAATGAATGAAAAAAGAAAGAAAAAAGAATGAGTGAAGAAAGAAGGAAAGAAAGAGAAAAGGAAGGAAAGAAGAATGAATGAAGAAAGAAATACCGACGGAAGGAAGAAAAGAGAATGAAAGAAAGAAGGAGGAAGAAAGAAAGAAATAGAGAAAGAAGAAGATATGCTCAAAAGCAACTGTCCAACAGCTAGCGCTACTAATGTCACAAGAAAAAATTCACTATGGGAATTTTTTGTTGCGCTGCCTATGTTTGGGTCTAAAAAGCTTTCTTGCAACTAACAAGTGAATACTGTATTGTTCGATATACAAATTATACACCCATTGTACACAAAAGTTACGGAAGTGATGTTGATGACCATTAAATATTCCATTTTGCTGCAACTTAATATTAGCATTTTTTTTGCTCCGTTGAAACAAAAGTTGTGTAGCTACCTGGGAAATCTTTGATTTGCCCTCGTGGAAATTAGTGTCGAATTAGTGATGGCCAACATGTACCTGCAGAGATCGTCTGTACACCACTCAGCTATTGCATTTCTTTCGATACATGGAATTCAGCAGCAGCATTCGTTGCTATCACGACAATCATTTTAGACAAGAGTGCGCATGCGTTTAGTCTCTCTCGAGATGGCGAAAAGCAAGTCTCGTATCGAGTCTGGAGAAATAGGTCTCGGTCTTGGCCTCGTGGCTCGATCTTGTCTCAATTAGTAGACTTTAGTCTCGGTCTCGAAATCAAGACGAGATCGAGAAATGTGTAGCTCTCGATACAGTTATGGACAAAAGTTTTGTCACATGTCTATAACTGAATTTTTATATTTCAAAAAATAAGTGTATTGAAACATCGTATAATTTTTTTGACTTACAGACACATGCGCAATCACATGACGCACTTTTGAGCAAAATGTTGTCCTGGGACAAAATGTTCGAAGTTCAAAAATCTACCAAAGCACATGGTGAAACCTCCCTGTACAATTAGTCATCGTTTTTAAAATAAATTAAAAAATGAACCGTATATTTGTTGTGTCCAAATCTCTCTCTCGGCTTTAACCTAGAATAGTATATTATCAAAACATCGTTGAAGAAACTTGTAAAGTTTCCGGAGACTGTACAACAATGTTTCATTAAAATTTCACCAGACGAACAGCACTGACAGTATAGAACTCTCTCTCTCTCTCTCTCTCTCTCTCTCTCTCTCTCTCTCTCTCTCTCTTTCCCTGTGTGTGTATGTTTCTCTGTCTCTCTGTTCGTATCTTATTCACTCCTTCTACAAGTGCTTTGTGGCACCTTTTCACACAAAACATGTTCTATTCTCTTCGCTTTTGGTCCCTTCAACACTTTCCTTCTCGTGTTTGCTTTGACTTTCTTTTCGGGAAGTTGCAGAGAGTTCCTCGCCCTCCTTCCCCTCACACACACACCTACCATCTCTCTCTCTTCGTCATTTCTAGAAGGCAAGCTGGGAAAACTGACATACAATGCAATAAGGTAAAATGATGCGTTGAAAATTCTACCCATAGTTTTTGAAGATGGAAAAGTACTGTCTTGGGGCGGTGTTTCTGGAAGAGTAGGTAGAGAAAGGAGAAGAAAGACAGACAGACCGAGAGAGAGAGAGAGAGGGAGAGACAGAAAGAGAGAGAGAGCGAGCGAGAGGGAGAGGGGGCAGAGACCGAAAGAGAGAGAGAGAAACAGTGATTTCCCCGCAGACCGGCGATAAAAGCAGAGCCTTAGAAGGAGGTACTAGTGGAAGTGAAGTCAAGATGTGAAGTGTAGAAGACGTAAGCAGTGTGAGAGAGAGGGGGAAGGGATTAGCAAATAACATCTCAGCGAAATGGTAAAGATGAAGGCGTTTTAGACCATTAATTAGTGTTGAGCAGATGGAAATTTTCAGGTCGAAAATTTATGGCAAAAAGGAGTTAATAACGGCCTTCAGGTGTTGCTGGTTTCGCACTTCCTTGTTGAGTCAAAAGCTCTCTTGAAATTGTTTGTTTGCGTAGCAAAGATTGAATCGTTTCTTGGCTGAAATAGTTTACTTTTGAAAGGGAAAAAATACACTTTTGATGTCTTTAAAAATTAAAATAAAATGCGTTTCTCTACTAGAAATTTTACAGATCAAAGCGGGAAAGAAAGAGAACCGGTTAAGAATATGTTTTTTTGCAAACCAAATTAAAGGATTTTGTGAAAGAGAACTCGAAATTCTATTTTGGTCAAGGAAATAAAAGTGTATAAAACATCAAACTACTAGATTTTAAACGCAACTTAGTCAAAGAGGTACGAAAAGACATTCCAGTCTGATTTAATCCCCACATTAATATTTATAATTCATCCTTGTATTTTACTCAAAATTCAATGTTCAACAAAATTGTTTACACGTATACTTGAGTGTTTTCTTTAATGATTTTCGAAAGTGAACTCGAGACCGTTTTGGAGACTTATTTTCGGGTTTTTGAAAAATTCTTAGTCTGTTGAAAATATTTAAAACTGTACATGAAATCCAGAACAGTTAGAAATTTTAATCATTACGTAATTGTAATAACTGAAAGTACCTGAATTAACCGCAACGACGATAAACAATCAGTAAAGATAATATTTTCTAGTTCCAGTGCTGCTGCCATTGCTAATGATGATGGGGATAACCAGGGGTATAGAAACCACCTCCGTAACCTCCATGGAGCGGGAGGAGGGGGAGATTTCGGGACGCAGATGTCGTGACTCACAAAGGGCGCACCAACTGAAAGCTGCAGAGGGCGCAGAGCTAGTTAGTTAGTTACGCTACTGGTTATAGAACAACAATTCCTACTACTACTATTGCTATTACTGCTGCAGATTCTTTCACTACTACTGCATTACCACTTCCATTACACTATCACCATTACTTTTAACTTACTACTAAGTTCCTTTGTTGTTGCTACTACTACTACTACAACAGTAAAAACAACTACTACTAGTAGTACTTGAGAGTTACTACCTTTATCATAAGTTGGGATCGCTGAGATGAATAATAACACTCCCGATGCCGTCTAAGTTCAGGGTCAGCCCCTTTCAGAATGAGGGTGTGGGGAGAAAAGTAAAATGTCCAAAATGGCATCGATAGAATTCATTCTTTTCCTGCCTAATAGATGATTGGGATAAATAAATACTCGAACAACGCCGGGTAATCAGCTAGTAGCGCATAAACGAAGAGCTTTACCCTTAATGAACAGCTAAAAGAGGTTGTACAAAAGACAACTATTACTGACGATAATCAGGAGAGTGTTTAAGATGTAGCAATAGTTACTGCTTACGTTTTTTTTTCCTCTTATCTAACCCCCATTTAATTTATGTTAACTTACTTTACTTGCCTGTCTCTAGAAGGAGAAGGTTAGGTTATTCACTTCATCTAACCTAACCTTATCGACCACAATAATGGTGGGCATTCAACTCGAGAGATCCTTGTTTACCCTTAGAAACCACAAGATTTAAGAAATGATTATTAAGATCTAAATTGTATCTTTATGAGAATACTTTGGAAAAAAACAGCATTAAAAAGGAAGTGTAGTGTACATTTTTATGCGGTACATGCAAGTAAAGAGCAAAGTTTTAAGGTTCAAGCACGTTCACAGAACATCTTTATTTATCTACAACCAGCCAAGCACTTGAAATTTGACCTGTGAGAAATAATTTCAGAACTTCATAATCAAACAAGGGATTTGCGGACACCAATTTCTTGTTCTCTCTCTCTCTCTCTCTCTCTCTCTCTCTTTGTTCTCTCTGTCTCTCTTTCGTTCCCGTGCGTCATATATTCATCCTCCTCCAGTTTAGTGTAGAATGTTTTACCAACCCTGAAGAACAACTTTTCTCATTTTCATCGTGACGTAGTGATAGTTTTCTCACCTCTTTTTCCTCTCCTTCCTCTTGGATAGTTTGTTTACAGGGTCATGGCGTTCGGTGTCACCGTTAGAATCATATGAAAGCAAGAAACATGATTATTTAGTAATTTTGCTTGCGTCTTATGTCCTTGCTTTCGGAAGTGAACCATTTTCCTGAAGCTTCTGAGTCCTTCCTCCTCTATATGTTCTTTCGGACGGTGTCGTACAAAAGACAGGGACATGGAGAGGGGTTGGGGAGAACCGGTTTGCCGCTGTGTTGCAGCAAAATGCGGTTTTGGCGTGCGCCGCAGATTCCGATGAATGAACCCTGAGGTACCAGTGCAAGGGATTTGCGGGCTGTGCTCAGAAAATCTTGCTAATGAATTTGTGCGGATCCCGAGACCAGAAAGTCCAAGGGAAATACGTGAGTGAGTGAACATGAGTGGTGCATATATATATATGCTTGTGTATGTGTGTGTGTGTATGTGTGTGAGTGTTGAATATGCCAGCAAGAAGTTTTCATGGTACATGGCAGCTTTTACAGCTTTTTCCATCTAAGTAGAATTAAATATGTATTAAATCACTATTGTTTTTGTCAAAACAAAACCGATAATTTTTTTTTTAAAAAAAAGGTAACAAAATCGACCACCAGAATTTAATTCTATCCGAGACTATTTAAAAGTGACAAAAATCTCTGCTTACCTCCCTGCCGCTCCAGATAAATGTTGACATCGTGTCTTAGATTAAGGATGTAGGACGCCATCTTTATATGTTTATTTAACGTTCTTGCCTATATACGAACCCACATTTCCCCTAAAATACTACTAAGAATTTGAATTGATTTCATTGTTATTAACGTTCCAAACGAGCTTGCAATCTTCTAAGGACGGGAACTACTGTTTTTGGTAAGGCGGATTGAATTGAATTGAAATGGTCTTTATTGAAGCGGGCGAGGTTCAGCCTATGGCTGCTCTGTCAAAATAAGAGTACGATTCCAGTATTTCAATCAGAAAAAACTCCGTTCAAGAGACTCCGTCGGGATGGAACTGAGAATTAGGAGGGTGGCTTTTTTACATACAAATATTAAAAATAACACACACATACATGCACGGTTACAATTAAGGGTACTAAAAACATCTCGATACATGACTTATCTGAAACACAAATGAATTGAAATCCAACAACAAACTCCGACCCTTACGTAAATGTAAATATTTTACATGCTTTTAATAACAAAGAGTAGACTATATAACTTCAGAAACAATATAATCATATGTAGGGTTAGGATGAACGGCCTTACTTATGGTGAGCACGCTCATGTTTTAAAAAAGTAAGTTTGGTCGTGAGTATCGGTAAAAAAAATAATTGAGTTTTGAGCTTAAAACTCACTGTCATTTTCGAGCTCACTTAGTAGTAAAATTAGAAGTAAAATTTACACTGTGATCTATCACACCTGGCGATGGAAGGTGTGAAAAACCCCAATAAACCCTTTTGGGTTTATAAGTTTTTTTTTTCGTTCTTTTTTTTTTTTTAAAAAAAAAACAGTTTCTTCATTCCCAAAATTTACGAAACATATTTTTTTTCTCTTATATTGACACTTATACTTTTTCTTATACTTAAACATCATACTATGTCCTAGAACACCTATATACTTATTGCCATTGAAACCAGTATCTAGTAAACGTTAAATTGAAGTATTACTAGTTTGATTTATCTGTGCGTGCAGTAAAGTTGCGAACTAATTTCTTGTTTAGAAGTGACGTCATCCTCATGACAGGGTTGCCAAAAGTACTGGCTTTACTTGAGGTTTCAAACAGTGGCGTAAGGTGTAACTGGGCTGTGGCAGCCGGGGCAGTACCCCGGGGCCTCCGGCCTTAAGGGTCCCGAAAAACCAGTTGCACTTACAGTAATTAATGCTTTGAGAACTGAACAAAAGATATTACCTGAGAAATTAAAGAATTTAGTGCTGTAATCTGACTCAATTTTCATGGATACTTCAGTCATCTCTATACGCCAGAGGAAAAGTGGACCCCGGTGACGATGAAATTGGCTTTGGGGGCCCGCAGAATTGAAAAGAAAAAATATATTGTTACTCAATCAAGTAGGCCTAAACATTAATTTGGTTCTTTTCGGATTTTTTTTTTGTTTGTTTCTCATATAACCCTTCAATCGTTGTTCTCTTGTGTTTTTTTCTCTTTTCCGTCTTTGTTTTCTTTCTTTACTTCTGCATTTTTCCTTCTAGTTTTAACAACTGTATCACATCTCTTTCTTTAGCTTCATGTTTCGTGATCTTGACAACAACGTTTAAACAGTAAGGTCCTTTTCGAAGTTACAGATAATTAAAAACTATATTTTGTAGCTCAATGAGCCAGGAACAATTAAGTGGTTTAGCATTGTTATTAATTGAAAATAAGATAGCTCAAAAAATTGTCCTCAGCATGGTAGTCGATCAATTTGCACTCCAGAAATCTAAAAGGTTTTTGAATTAATTCATAGGTACAGTACACTAATCGATGTTCATACTATTTCTCACAGTAGTTTATGTAAAGTATAAAGAAGTTTAAAAAATAAAAAATAATTTTTATGCTTATTAACCATAGAATTCCAATGATGGCATGAAATCTTTTATGTAGCTACATTGAAATTTAATAAAGAGTCATTTTTAAATTTTCTATGTAAACAGTGATGTCGAAAAAACTTCATTTTATCTTAGTTAAAATATATATATGTATGATTTAAGTCATTGGTTCATATTACAAAAAATTAGGGGGAGTCTCATGATGTTAAACAGCCCCGGGGCCCCAACTACCTATGGTACGGCACTGGTTTCATGTGCAGTTTTTCAAGGGAATCAAAACGATATTCTGACCCGAATCAATTTTAATGCAAGCAGTCGTGTACTTAAAGTCGTTTTGCTCCAGACATATAAAACTATTTACCATGGGATCAAACACTAAACCTTGCAGATGGTTGCTAACTTAATTTTCCCATATGAAAATATGACAAAGAATATTAAACATTTTTTTAAAAATTCTACAACAATGGCGAAGCCAGAAAAACATCATGGGGCTAATAAACTGCCATGTTGAAGAAGCGCACAGGCAAGCACATAAAGCCTGACAATGTGTCATCGGCTGAAATGTTCGCCACATGGCCAGCCAGACTTTCATGTGCTCTTGCGATTCACGTTAAGTATTTTATTTCAGTACACAGAGGTGAGCCGGATTGCAAGGGGTCAAGGGCGCCTTTGCCGGTAGTATCGTCTACCGCCGACTACACCACAGAAATGTTGTTCTGTAATGTAGGTTAAATAATACAAAACTATTATTTTCGATATACAAAAAAAAGAAGAAAAGAAAATAGCTGCCCCCCAAATGCCCTTTATGATGATGGGTCAATACCGGAAAATGTTAGTGATTCAATCGGGAGTAGAACCAGGGACTACGCATTACCAAGTCGCGTGAGCTAACAGTTAAGCTACGAAAAAGTTCGTTATTAAACGAAAGAAAAAACTGAGAATTTTGGTTCTTTTTAATGCTCTCTACTCGCACCCGCAGACGGTAAATTTTGATGCTTATGGTGATAAGGAAGAGTCAAGCAAGAAGAATATATTACATAACCAAATTATTGAAATCTTATGTAGGGTTAAAGGAAGCTTCTGAAGTAAGTTTTATTTAACATTACTGCACAATACTTATGATAAATTATAAGACACGTCGTATACGGGGAACACAAATGGAATATATTGCATATTAGCATAATCAATTTTTGATATCGTATTCTTACTTTGCATTCTAGCGCGGAAATGGCTAATTTTCCCCATCCATTGCGCGTTCATTTTAATAATTGCTGTTTTTTTTTAATAATATTTATAATATAATATACTTTTACAGTTTAACAGTCTTAATAATTGATGTTTTAAGGTCAGTTATTTATTGGTTGCCATGGTTTCTGTCCGCCATAGCTGTCAGTCACTCTTAACTCTCTTGTCACTGTCACATTTGATGTTGTTATCACAGTTAATTTTGATTTTTCATGATGTAAAACTATTTATATAAAACAATGCAACACTTAATAACACTACTGAGTAAATTTTCTTGAAGAAGAGGCTTTTTGATATCGCTATACTCACAAAGGGCAGGCGCATATACTTTGAACATTATGGTTGAATAAAATAGACCAATTTCATTAAGAATTCTCACAATTCTGCCTACCACACAAGCAACCCTTTGTGTTGATTTATTAAATGCAACATGCATTCACTTTTATCATTCTTTTCTACAAACCTATAACAGTTTATATGTAGTTCTTCTAATAGTGGAATGCATTACTTTGTGTGGCGATTGTTTTTTCGTTTCAATTTTTTACTTAAATTCGCAGCAATCATTTTAACAATATTATAATACTACAAAAAAAAAAAGAAATGGACTGAGTATTGACTTTTAGTGCTCTTATGTTCTGGCCACACTGTAAAGTAATACAAAAAACCACCCATACCTCCCCTCCCGACAACTCTTTCAACCAATAACAGTATTTAAACACAGAGCAATAACAACAAAATGCATAGAAGAAAATAAGATGCTTCCAAATCTATCCAAGTACCAGAAGTACAGATACTTTGAATTCATTGGTTCATTTTTTAAAAAAAAAATCTCAAAAACTTGCAAATAGTGAAGCAAAGGTAGAATACGCAGAAAACCCGAATATTTTCCCAGGCAGGAAAAAAAGCCCGGGAAAGAACCTGGGAAAAACCAACAAATATGTTTCACGGTATAAATTCCATCACTAGTCAGTCACACATGGCTTTTGAGCGTTTTGCCTACTTGACTGAATTTAGTTTCTCTACATGTTGTATGGTCTTGATTCACTGTTTTTATTTTCACCAGTCCCCATTACAATTATCACAAGTGGTAATGAGTATATTTTATTCTTAATTTACTTAAAGTTATGTCACTTTAGAAACTGTATTCCCATGATTTTTAAACACCGGCATCCGAACAGTCCTAGTTATCACTGATTTTTGACTTCAGGTACTTTCAGTTTCTATGACTGAAACTTCCGTCCAAAAATCCAGAAAGATATATCCACAACATACACTAAAATCCTGATTTGTTAAAGAACCTCTGCTCTGCTAAAGAACCCTTGCTCAGAGCAAAAAGGGTTGAATTACACTACAGACTTTCCTGGACCACCACCTTTGAGCTATTGCAATGAGTATACACCATTAGCTAGGGCCCCATTAGCCAGAGTTTCGTAGTGTTTTAGTACTCTCGATTGGCTCATTTTTGATGACCTGTGTTCTTCCCATGGAAGCAATGTGTACCATCACATTAGTCGTCATGTGTGTACGCACATTTTGTACGTTTAACACTTTTCGCTGTCTTCTGATACTTGAACTGTATTTCTCTAACATTGATTTCACAGCATACTTTTGCGTCCTTCTTTGACTCCTTACATGTTGCCGTTCCCTGATATAAAAAAATACATGTCGCTTAGTTTCCATTGTTGTACATATTTGTTCAACATGACTGGAGTCGGCGTGTTACACTTGTGAAACTTTGCTTCTTAGAGGTATAAGTAAATGTTACATTGGTCAATAGAAACAGAATCTCGATACAAGAGATAAATAACACAGAGATATGAAGTATGCTCCAAATATAGTGATATTGGCTCTTACTAATCATTTCAGTGAAACGACTTATGCCATCAAACAGGTCAAATTACTAAACAAGTTTACAACATTATCTGAGAACCATGTAACAGAACCATTTGACTTTGAGGTAACCCTGAACTCAATCTGGTCATAGGTATCACTTTAAAAGAAACAATTACTTGTATGAAACATTTATGTCAATTAAATTCTTTTAGGTTAGTTTGGTCAATTTAAACCATGATAATTTTTAGGTTATACGGAAATATGTAGAAATTCTTTCGTTCACTGTTCACTGTATAACATTTAGGATATCGATATTTTTTATTGTGAACGAAATTGGAGGTTTGTTGTTATGTTAACAAAACAATATCTAATCTTCCAAACACGTAAATGAAACCTATCAGAATTTGAAGATATTCATTAACTACAAATTAAGAACTATGATTGATTATATTACATGTTTATGTGAACTGAAACCATTGTAGACTTTGTTTTTACTTTCGATTTGTTTGTGCTGCTTTTAAACACTGCTGTTCATAGGTTACACGGATATGCGTATTAACCCTTGTTCACTTTTTTGTCTATACTACGGCTTCGACAGTTTTTGAAACTGCATTGCTTAGAAAGTTGAAAAGGGTAACCATGGACTTATTGAAACGTATCAGATGGACAAAAACTTGATTGCAAAGACGTAGACCTAGGTTATGATTTAGGCTAAGCTGATGTATTTGAAAATTGATGTTTAAGCCTAAGCCTAACTTAAACTAAATTCCGTCTTTGCAATCAGCCCAAAGTGTCTGTATAACGTGTGTGTATTAAAGTCTGTAGCGCGGTTAAGTTAAAAAGCGATGAAGGAACTATCACACATTCAAAGATACTATATTCCAATCGTTGGTTTGGATTAGAGGAAAAGCTGTATAGAAATAAGCAAAACGTATTTGTGACGAATATCTTTTAGGATATATATAACTGTTCCTGCGTCTTTATTAATATGAAATCATCTCTACAACGTTTATCATAACACAACGGTGCACGATATATACTTCTGTTTACTATGGTGAATAACGAAGTATTTAAGAAGATGAATTTAATAAAGTTTATACCACAAGAGCTAAGTTTCACTTTAACACGCAATCTTCCTGCTGTGAAACGATAATATAAAATCTGTATTCATTCATTAAAACAAGACAAATACGATTACATAGTAAGGCTTATTTCCTGTATGAAGTCTTTTAACTGTTACGGTTATTCCCCGTGTTTATGTCCCTCGTTCGCAGGGACTAGAACAAACTAAAATATGCAACGTCGCTGTTATACTTTTCACGAATAATGTTGGCTTAATTAATCTAGGGAATATCACTCACGAGGTTTCTCCCCTGTATGCTAGAATTTAATAAATGTATATCACTTCTATATCACCATAAGCTAGCTATCTTATATCCAAATGTTAAGTCCTCGTGGTTCACTGTCAAGCTAGCTATGTACTACGATGTCGTCTCGTTCTTTTGTATTTTAAAAGTTCATAATACACTCGGTTGAAGAATAAAAGTAGTTAAGTATGTAATCTCTGTTACAGTCGATCAATATCTTCTTCTAACTAAGGAAAGGCTCAAATACTAATTTTCAATATACTAACTCACGCCTACTTCAGTGGAGAATCAACTTTGTATAATTGAGTTTGGATTAAGCAGTTTTATACGATATGTTTGAGAACTTAAATTAATAGGATTTCGAGATTGTATTAGTTCACTTGAAAGTTCGTCTTCGCTCTTCGGAAAAACTGATATAGAGACCTTTTGTGAACTATCAGCTACTTGAAAAACTGATATCGAGACCTTTTGTTAACTATCATCTACTTGGAATTATGAACGTTACTACAGCGCTTACAGTTTTGGCTATTCATCAATGGCTTTCCCTATTTCGATATCCCACGCCTTACTTTTATTCTGCTATCATGCGCGTTGATTAACATTTATCCTTGAGTGCACAATAAATAATCTCTGGAAAACCTTTCTATTTCTTCCTCTGACTAACATAAAAGTCTTGGGTGGAAAATCCGGCTAGCGCCAGCTAACTGCAACTTAGCACACAATCATCAGCAACGAAACTTCTGCCATCCGCTTAATACATCCAAACGCCAAAAGCGTGACAATAAGTGACTACGCAATCAACCTAGCACTCTAATGCTCCGATCCAGGGTCTTGTCCTACCACCGTCGGGGCTACATCTACTGTAGTTCTCGTAGCACTTATGCAAGGCGAGCAGTCAAAGCTGGAGGAGCTTTTCAGCGGACACGTCGTATACTAGAACCGTTTCTATCCAAAACTGTGTGTTCCTCTTTCGCAGAGGGTTAAATCTCTTTGAATCTTCTATGTGTCCTCTTTGTTTCCTCTCAATGCAATGCACCAAGCAGCCACAGTACTATCACTTTTGTCGAGTAACCTTCTTCGTCCGCCGGTGTTTCAGTTATTATAAAATACCTGTAGCGTCTTCAGGATGTAGAGATACCCTCTTGACAAGATTCAAATAATGTCAAAATACAATTTACAATCTCAGTTTGTCGGTAACGGAATCAGAAATTAGGTGCATAACATTAACTTCCGGTAATGAAAATGATTACCGCCTCGTGGACTCCCGGAGAAGTACTGCTTTCTTCCACCGTCGAACTTCAAGCAAAATCGTAGTATATGGGTAAAACATGATATGCTTTCTTGTCACTTTTGTATGATTTAGTCCAATTAATTATTCGCAATAGCTTTACTGCCAAATAAGACTTCTGCACCTAATTGTTGCCTGCTCAGAATATTCAGATATGTGCCAGTATCTGTGCAGCAAAGATTTCTTTTTCATATTGCCCGTCACGTTATATCTGCATCCGATAAAACCAACATTTTGTTCCACATGATTTTGACAATTATTAAAGCCAAGATTCAGCCCCAGAAATGATATCCTTGCAGTATGACAGATGAAGCCAAATGACATGTTATGTCGTTAAACTGCGCGTAGCTATTGTTTAAACAATAGGCGGTCTAGATAGTGACAATTTCTTCAATGCGAACGTCCTTGGAGTAGAGTCTACTCTGAGCACGAACGACAATGCGATTAATAAATGACCAAGCAAAATCGGTGAAACATTTTCTGCTCATGTTTTCCAATTAGTAGCTGAAATATTCCTTTTCTCAAGGCCTTCCAAAATGGCCGCCCGTGAAAGATGATATATTTGTAAAAAATAAAAAAAAAAATAAAAATAGGTCCCATTATCGTGCCCAAAATGATCCGCGTTGGTGCAGTTGTTTCTGTATGTTGTGATAACAAACAGGCGTACATTCAAAGAGTTCATTATTGAAATCCCTCCAGCACCTGAAGGTACCACCGAGGTCGATCTGAGTAGTGCTAATAGCAGTTTTAACCAACACAAAAATTTAATAATGTTAACATAAAGAGCTTCTGAAGATGGATTTTTCTCTCACTGGAACATATTAATATTGTGATTCTCACCCCTCTTTTTCAAAGTCAGTCAGCTCTAAAGCTAATGTATCGTGATTGAATCTTTGCCTAATGATCGCTGACCAAAAATAGAGTATAATTAGCTTTCTCCTTCCGCTCTACCCCATGTAGGAATAAAGAAAGAGGAAAAAAGAGTTAAAATATAAAAAGGCCATCAATGGTTGCCCTAGTGGTAATGGAAATATATTATTCTCCTATCCCGCCCCCACCTCTATCAATCGCCTCTTGGGTGATTAATCGTTCCGTGAGAGTGTGTGTGGTGAGTCCCAAAAAAAGAGACGAATAGCGTAGACGAGAAGCGAAAGGAATGAACGGTGTGTGTGTGAATAGCAGCACACATTAAAGTACAAATGTGTTTGTGATAATGTGAAAAACCTATAATCATTTTTTTTCCCCATTGTTCCCGGTCTCTTAAAAGATGACGGCTGTTAAATCAAATGATTGATAAATTCACTTGAAACAAATGGATGGTCACGTTTGATCAAACCATTTCTTTCCTTCATTATCTTCTTCTTGTCTCTTTCTCTCTCGTTCCTATGAAAGATTCTTTCAAATAGCACATCAAAATTCCATTCACCAATTCAAAATCTCACGTAGCAAATAAATAGATCCATGAAACAAATCAAAATTATGTACAGTAAATAAAAATTCCATACTACCAATCAAAATTCTATACAAGAAATAAAAATTGTCATGCAGAGAATAAAAATTCAATACCTCAAATAAAAATTCTATACAAAAAATAAAATCAAAATTCCATGCAACAAATAAAAATTCGATGCAGGAAATCAAAATTCTTTAGCAATCTATGTTTAGGCCTATACATTCCGTCTGCTGGTGAAAGTTGTTAGAATCTGCTTACAATACTGTAAAACGAATTAAACAATGACGGATTCAATTGTTTTCCAAATTTATATATTTTCCGAAACTATTTTAGTTTTGCACTCAACAGATGTGTATAGGAAGCATCAGAACTTTATGACATCATCATCATCATCAGCTTTCTCGTTTGCGCACTTTCCACGGTTGTATTTTAAATTGTTGTCGTAAACATTTTGTTCTCAATGTTCCTGCAATGTAAATTTTCCGCATTAATTCTGTTATGGCTGAAAAGTATCTGTCAAACACACCAAGAGATTTCTTTTGTGTGCTTAGAAGTTCTCATTTTCCTATTCCAGGGTGATTTTCGCGCATGCGCAGAAAGACAAAACTGTTTCTTATCGTAATCAAACAAGCAATTCTGATCCAATGTTCGCTGCCGCCATTTTAAACACGTATTTGAAAGAAATGTATTCACATTCTCAGTGAATCGGGATTGCGATTCCCTACTTGACAAATATGAAAAGATATTGGTACATGGCGTACGCCTTGAAAATAACTTTATTCATGTTTTATAAGGTTTCGAGCAACATACCGTATTTAATACGCCATCGAATGTAATGTACACCGCAATTTTAAAAGCCTTGAATTAAGGAAAAAAAAAATACTAGCGATTGTAATGTGCAGCTGGTAAGCAGGTACAAAATTTACCATAATTTTACCGCGTACAAGTATGAATTAAGTTATGGATTTTAATGTTAATATTACCGACATTACAATATAATTGTAACTACCGTACTTCATTTTATGATCCTTTACATACAACAATGGGTTAATTTTCTGAAATTAACATGCAGTAAACTGTCAGAAAAGACAAATGACAACATAAAGTAACATGTATTACGAAAACACGCGATGAGAGGAATGACGATGAATGAGGTAACCACAATAGAGCTTAAACACACGCGGAACCTAAGCGGAACCATAAACAAAATTTTCCAGTTTGTTTGTGAATCTAGGGCGCCATCGATTCTAATGCGAACCCCGATTTTGGAGACTAAATTTGGCTAAAAACAGTGTGTATTAGATTCGAGTAAATACGGTATTTCTGACCTTCTGTACTGTTTTGAATTGATGTACTGATTTCTTCAGTGGCAATTTAGTCCAGTCGCAAAGACGCTGCAATTCTAACTAAAGAACCCGTCTTCAAATCTTGCTTGAGCCTTCTATGTTTTTCTTTTCCTGAAACCTGCAAGGTGTCTGTTTTAGACTTCAGTAACAAGTGCTGTGAGGCCTTATGCGCCCGTTCGGTCCGTCTGTCAACAACTTTCAACTCAGATACTACTAGGGCTAAGAAGGTGTTTCAGGTGCCCTTGGATATGTCTTGGCGAGACTAACTCAAACCCTTATCATTCATCCAGATTCAGGATTATCATTCATTGAAATTAGGGGTAATTTATATCTTTGGAACTACTAGCACTACGAAGGTGTCGTTGGAAAGGTCTCAGCAATACATGTTCAAACCCATATCATTCATCCATGTTGCAGTAGCGCATTCCGAGTTTCTGGAGGAGGAATGTTCAACTTTGGAACTACTAGGACTAGGAAAGTGGTTGAGATGTCGTTGGAAAGGTCTCGGGAAGACGTGTTCAAACACATCATTCATCCATATTCTAGGAGCGTATCCCTAGTTTCGAGGATATTGCAATTTCAACTTTGGAACTACTAAGGCTAGAAAAGTAGTTAAAGTGTCGTTGGAAAGGTCTCGACAAGATGAGTTCAAATCCGTCTGATTTAACCATATTGCTTAGAAAGTTCCCGAGTTTCGGAGAGAGGAATTTTAATTTTGAAAATAGTAGGTCTAAAAAAGTGGTTGAGGTGTTGTTGGAAAGGTCTCGCTGCAATATTTGCAACGGAACATTGGTCATATAAATAGGATGATCGCTGATGAAGCCTGGTAGTAGCTTATGTGCACAGTTCCCCGAACTGGCCTCCGCCTCACTTGAGTTATTAGCCAAGTTACTGGAAATTTCCAGGCAGCTATCCTAGCAGCACAGAATATCGGACCGCTATTGCTCCCATACTGGACCAGTAACTGCTAATATCGGCCCCATACCGGACCAGTAACGGTTAATATCAGCCCCATGCTGGACCAATAATGGCAAATATTGGCCCATACTGGACCAGTAACGCAGGTCAATATCGGCTGCATACTGGACCAGTAACAGCCAATATCGCGGCCCCATACTGGACCAGTAACGGCGAAAATCGGCCGCATACCGGACCAGTAACGGCCAATATCGGTCAAAGTTGGCCCAATATCAGGGCGATATTGGCTCTATATTCTGTGTTGCTAGGGAATAGCTTTCTCCAGGAATGTCTCCGAAATTTTTTTAATAGTGTGACAAACTCCACGTCACTCATTTATACACCGAACTCCTTTAGTATATAGCGAGAATAATAACGAACTTAGCGCTTTCTTCTTAGCTCAGTTAAAGAGAAAGACTGTCGCTTAGACGACCCTTATTCTAAGTCTACCAACAAACTTTGTTTACTTATTTCGTAGGGGTCGAAAACGGACTAACGATACACTTCTAACTTGTATTAAAAACTGTACAAGAATAATACAATAAATGTTCAAATAGTAATAGAAAGAGTAAAATATATGAAAAGAAATCAAATTATTACTAATTTTAAATGTAGAAAAAAATATCAGAATGCAAAAGAAATGTAGGTTTTTAGGTCCCTTGATAGAGAAGCTTTAGAAGAAAGGGCCATATAATCCCACTAGGTGTGTCTGTCTGTCTAGCCGTGTCCACTAATTAAATCTCAGGAACTTCAAGGTGTAAAGAAGTCCTTGAGGTGTTGTTCGAAAGGTAATGGTTATAATTTCTCAGACCCGCAGGAACTGTCTTGATTCGTGCACTGGTTCAGTGTTACCAACCCATTTTTTAAAAATCAATTGTTCATAATGCTTCCACCCCGTCAGGCCAATCTGCACCACACTTGGCAGAAACATTATTCGACATAATAAAAAATATTGTGATTGTCTACACTATCAACCATCCAAACTTTGCAGTGTTGTCAACTTATTTTCTATTAAATAGTTTTTTCTGTAAATTGTTGCCATTACGTTAGATTTAGCAGCACCAAACTTGGCATAAATATTAATAAACACAATGGACACATACTGTATGTGTTCCATCCGCAACCACCACGTTCTCAGTGTTGCCAACCCGTGTTCTGAAAATATATCTCATGATCTACAAGGCATACGGACGTAGCTGATATGTTGTGCTATCAAGAAACCGAAGCCTTCGCGATTTTTGCTAGAATCGCAGCTCTAACGTGTTTCAAAGTGTACATATTAATCATACTTTTATAGCTCAAAGCGAAGTCGAATACCTGCTCATTAAATGCTGATTACATTTCTGAAAGATTAATTTTCCTTCATTACATTGATTATTGGAATTGAAAAGGAATCATTCTACTTGCACAGCAAAAGCAAGCGGAAACATGTACAGAAAATTGCGAGTATGTTTCCGAATTGATTGTCTTCTGACCTCAGGGTTCTGATTAGCTAGTAGATTCGAGGTTAGTGATTTCATAATTGTGTAAGTAGGTAGGTTCTTCCTAACAGAGAGAGTACATAGATAGATAGAAAGAGATACAGAGGGAGGGAGAGAACAGAGAGAGAGAGAGAGAGAGTGAAATAGATGTCGTTCTTTCGAATTTTTTTGGTTTTCGGGTTGGAAACACTTTGACAGCACTTCTGATCACTTTCCCGTCAAGCAAACACCCTTAAATTTGAACCCAAATGTTATGATAAAATTTCAGTGCATCTTGCACTTTTAGAAAAACAAATTTATTTTAGACAGAATTTAATTTTCATATTTATTAAGTAAATGAGTGAACACATTACAATATTAGAATAAATTCATAGTTGATAATAATTTTAAAATGCATTACATCATATGTATATCATATTCTGATTCTGGTGTTTTTTTTTTTTTTACTTTAGCTGATCATCACCTAAAAAAAATATAATTGATGAGGGGTTCTGTATGTCTATTCCAACAATCTTAGCTTGAACTAGGATATTAGAAAGTGTGTTCTTGCTAAATAGATTAGGCAATATAGATTAGGCCAACTATATTAGGCAATATAACCACTTAGATAAATGCCGCATTAAACTGATAAAAAAAAGTGTCTTATTAAGTATTTTATTTGCTTTAAACAAAAAAAAAGTCCTCGGTTCGATCCCTGCTTCCGCCATATGATGTCTGTGGTGAACAAACACCGTGTGCGTGGGTTTTCTCGTTGTTTCTTTCGTTTCCTCCGGCTTTCCTCATTCCACCAATTGTCCCATCATCATATATCCGGCCTCACCCAAAGTTGCCCAAAGAACTTAAAAATAAATTCAAATGCAAAATTCAAAGTAAACAAAGAAATAAAATTATGAACTGAAGAAACGAAAAAAAAAAAACACCCAAACACAAGAAAACACAGCGATGTATTAAAAACAATAAAGATTAAAATTGGCAACAATGTATACGTGGGAGAAGATGTCCTCTCTAGTGCAGAGGTAAAGAAACTAATGCTATTTCAAGAATTGGAGTTGCAGACAAATAGAGCTTCAATTTCCATTGGATGGCGGATGAGGTCAAGCATAACGACTCATTGAGGCATCTATAGCGTAAAAAAAATCATTAAAAAAAATCTGATTGATTCGAAATACTACTGTTCTTTCGGTTTTATATTTCTTCTACATACGACGACCATACTGTCCTACTAACCAAAAAGACTTTAACTCCATTCCACTTGCTTTTGAGTAAAAGAACAAACGTGTCATATTTTTATTTTGGCTTATGGCAATGGCAAAGTATATATACGCTAGAGAAGCCACATTAGTGTAGTGAGTTATGTAAATGCGTGCCTTTTCTCTGTTAAAAGCAATTATAATATTGTACTCAATATAGTAGTAACATTTCTCCAAAAATATAAACTAGGTTTCCAATTTTTATACAAGATAATCAAAAAAGTTCTTGACGGTTTTGAAGTTGGATGGGAATATCACTGATACGGAAATTATTGTTTCAGGTGCTGGATTTATGGTCGGGTTTGGAATGGGAATGTAGACTGCGGCCAAGACAGGTTCTTTGCACACTCATAACAGTCATAGCTCAAGCAGTGGCGAAGATAAATGGAGGTGTCAAAGCAATTCGTCTGTAGGTCTAGGTCTATACTTTGGTAATCGGTCAAACAATATTTCTAGTTCCTCGTAAAATGTATCTTTGTCGTTATTATTAGCCACCTCGGTCGGAGCATAGACATTTATTAAACCGTGTTGCTCCATCGAGTCCGTATCGAAACCTACGGTAGTCTTTCGTTTACGAACTCTATGTTTTGCACCACCAAAAGGATACTGTTCTTAATGAGGAATCCTGTTCCGAATCGTGAGACTGTGTTCCTCAGTAGTAGAAACTGTACTTGCCCTGTCGGATGCTATCTTGACTCTCTTTCTCACCGGACATCTTGTATCGCTAATACGCACAGTTCGTACTTCTCGGTCTCGCGTACCGCCAACTGAAGAGCACCTGTTTTGTATAACGTTCGTACGTGCAACGTTCCTATTCTTAATCCTGTTCTTGAGACCCTCTGAAGCAGTCCCCGCCCGAAAATCCGAATGAGGGACTAGTTTACCTCCGGAATATTTTACCTCAGGAGAATCCACAAACCATCGGTTACTATTTCTTGACATGTTTTAACGGTGTAGAGTTGTCATCTGTACGACCTCACAGTAAACATAGAAATTCAAGGTGTCGTCCTCTGCCCATCTCTGACCCTTGCCGATGTCATTCATCTTCAGCCTCAGGGTGTTAATGGTGAAGCTGCTTCCTTTCTACATGATATTTTTGCTCGGGGTTATCTTCCTTTAGCCATTGTAGATCCCTCTACTAAATGCAAGGAAGCAGTACTGGTTTTGTTCTGCCCCGGAATATTTCAGGTACCCACCATATCTGGTCGGCACTCCCCTATTCTCCACCTAGGGTGGCGTACCAGTAACTCCAATACCGTGGAAGACCAGTAACTCCAATACTTCAAAATAAAAAATAAATAAGAACAATGGCTTTGCTCAATTTTCACGCTCCAGGATTTATGAATTCTAATTTCCAAATATTATGGTAGCAAGAATAATGCCCTTAAATTTAACACAATAAATCTAACAAGAATAAATGGTAACCTATTTTATTTTGAATCTTATAGTCCAATCTACTGTAATCAATCACCTATGTATTTTCTTTTAACAAACATTTGTCACGAAGCCCAAATTACCGACATAGTAGCCTACATTACATGAACAACACAACAAACAATATTAGTCTCTCGTGCATTGTAAAAGTCCGTAAACCCGTGCATCGTCGATATATCAACCTTCAAACAAAACTGGGACTTTTCGTTTTGCACGTCAGCATATCACTTAAAACCAGTGGTGTAGTGGTGCCAGGGTGGGCCAGGGCACAGCCCCGGTACTTCTTGTTAACCCCCGTGAGCGCCCTGGTGCTTTTTTAACCCCTGGGACCGCACAGCTTCTTTATTTTTGTTATAAAATGTTTTCTTTAAACATCTTCCTTAAAACATATAGAGACTTAGCCTATATCGAAAACATATTAACTGATGTAATATAGTTGGCAATGAAAGTTAAGACTGATGCCTCCAGCATTTTTGCTCTCAACAATGGATCGTAGTTCGATAAGATTCCGCTTGTGATTCTGCAGTAGTGGCTGTACATAGTGTTAATCCTTCGCCGAGTGTTTCACACGTAAGTGACGCCACAACAACCAACTCAGAATCGGCAACAACGGCATTACAACATGAAGCCAATACAGGTAATGTTTCGAATTCTGATTTTCCCTCTGGGGAACAGTGGTTGGAGCGTAAGGGAAAACATATATGGTTGATAGCAAGAAATGGATATTTAGGGTGTGAGTATTTCTGTTCCGTAGGTTATTTAGGGCCTGATAAAAGTCAGGGATTAATATTAAATAAAGAATGGGTTAAGTGTCAAGTTTCATTTAATGGCACAAATAAAGAACAACAGTTGAAGTCTTTAAGAACAAAAATTTCGGCCCACAATTATCTATAGCGCGTCAAAAGGTAACAGAAATTCGTACTGAATCTAAAAAAAAAAAAAGACATTTGTACATGCTGCTTCGAAACAAGAGGAACATTCAATTGATGCGATAGAAAAGATCTTCAATATTTCATATTATTTAGCTAAGAAGGACAGACAATTCAGTGATCATAAGGACCTAATCGATTTGCAAAGGAGAAACGGTATTGATGTGGGGATAACTCTTCATTCTCGTTATAGTACTACAGAAATAATATTAAACACACATCATCTGAAATGAAGAAAAGGTTAACAATGAATTTAAAACTGAACACCACAAATTTTTCTCTCTTGATAAACGAATCAACAACTCTCGGCAGGGAATCGGTTTTAATCCTGTACATTAAAACCACTCTAAATGGTAAAGACGACATATTTTTTCTTGATTTAGTATCTCTCAGTGATCAAACACAATAGCCAACGAAATTTTTAATTATTTGTATTCTTATGGGTTAAGAGACACGTTTCTTCGGAAAAACTTAATTTGCATAGCTTATGATGGGGCAAATGTGATGGTTGGTAGGTTCTCTGGTGTTAGAAAACTTCTTAAGGACAAGTTGCAACAACCAAATATTATTATATGACACTGTTTATACATCGACTCGAACTTGCTGTTCACCATTCTGTTGCTGACATAAATGCTATAAATCACTTTAAAAGTTGCATGAACGCATTGTACGTTTTATTCAACCAATCAACAAAACAAATGAATTAACTGAAAAGAGTCGCAGCTTCTGTAAGTGTACAATATTAGAGTATTAGATTCGCGGTGGGTTTCGAGCAGCTTTAGATCAGTGTCTGCAGTATGGGATTCGTATGTATCATTGATGACTTTTTTCGAAACTGCTGCCAATGATGGTGCTAGATAACTGAATGAAAGGAAAACAAATTACACGGTATGCTATTACGCACGGAATCAATAGAGTTTTTGAAGGATCTAATTTTGATGTATGATGTGCTGGAAGAGTTGGCAAATTTGTCTTTGTAGCTGCAGGAGAGAAAAGTTACTGTAACCCGCGCTCATAAATTAATCAGAAGAACCATCAGAGTTATTGAAACATTTAAAGAAAATCCAAAACAAAAAGAAAAAGAGGCAATGAAAGCTTCAGAGAGCATGACTTACTCAGGACTTTGCTTAAAAAGTAACAAGAAAATAGTTTGCATAAAAAGACTGCAGTTCCTTACAAGTATTATCAACAATTTCAGTGCTCGTTGTTTCACCACGGTTGCTTCATGTCCTAGCCAAACTGATAGTAAGACAGGTAAAATGAATGTGAATTGTATAAGAAACTGCTGGTGGATTTTGAAGTTCTGAGTCCTGACATGTGGCCGGAAGACTGTGAAAATAATCTGAGGTACGGTGAAGAGAGTGTAATGAGTGTGTTCACAATTTCGTCTCCCTAATGTAAGAACCATACTTAGAATGGTTTTCGGGACTACTTAGACGAAGGCGAAAAGAAAGTTCCGAACACCCTGCTCCCCTTAACAAGTGCAGTTCAGTCAATATCATGCAGCACAGCTGAGTGTGAACGTGGATTCAGTGCAATGAACATGATTGTAAATAAACTTAGAACAAAACTACTGATACAGAATGTTTCATGTGCGATGTTTATAAAACTGAATGGACCACCACTTTCTAAATGGAACACCTGCCTCTACATTAGTTCTTGGCTACTGCACCACCGTTCAGCGAATGACACCAGAACTCGCCAGTGTGCGGACGAGGAAGAGGAGGAGAGGGGAACATGGAAACTCTTCTCATAGATGAGTAAAGATTCAATTTGTTATGCAGTCATGCTGAAACGTGTACTGAGTTATTTTTTCTCCTCTTTTTTTACACTAACACGTTTACATAATACGAAAATGAGTTTATATTTAACCCTTGATTTGTCCTCTATTTCAAAGATTTTAATATGCACGCTGCATATCAGAATATTATTTTATTTATATAACAAATTAGAATTCGGCATTTGCTGCATTATGGGAGAAATTGCAAAGTTACGATAACATTTATTCAACTTATGAAAATAGAATACGTGCCACTCTATTCTCGAATGTCTCGAAACAGACGCGTTAGTGACACGAAGATGTCTATATAAGAAAACACCGAAGGGAGGGGACCGCCCTGGTACTATTTATTTTACCACTACACCACTGCTTAAAACCATTAGGAGAAATACCAAGTTCATTATACTATGTTCCTTAGTATTATATATCTAAACAAATCTCTACAAATTAGTTACACGAAATTACTTTTCGACAAAAAGCGCAATGCAAACTCAGAATTAAATTGACATAACAAAAAAAGCACGGTTCTAGAGCAATTTTAGCTTACAAACGGAGGAATGAAAATCTAGTTAATTCTCCAGATGTAAGCGTTTAGTATCTTTAATTATTACCCAAACTGTCGTGTCATCTAGTATCCAAAATGAGAAACTTACAGAGTGCAGGTAGGAGGGGAATTATTTCAATGGCATAAAGGTCTTGCTCAACATGACATCAGTTAAGGAATGTCAATCATCTCTGAATAAATTATCAGTTTGATCACAGTTTAATTGCTACATAACAATGCCATACGCCAGCTGACAAAACACAATATTACTCTGCTTATAAACTTCAAGTTTTTTACCTTAAAATTATTTTATTCAATTCGTTTGTCAGTGCATCAATCCCGCACGTTGTTACAGTAATGGTTGTGGCAACTTCGAATGGAGGTGCATATTGGAGTAAGACATCCATGCCTGTGAAGCATATGATTATGATAAGACAACCCATGCTTGTGAGTGAGCGAATTGTTATTAACGTCCTAAACGTACTGGTGAGCTTCTAAGGACGGAATCTCCAGGTTTTGGTAAAGTGGGCTTAGAACCACTGGGTTCAAAGGATCCCGGCTGGATTTGAACCTGTGACCACGCGCACAGAAAGCGAGCGCTCTAACCGCTCGGCCACCTCGAGGTCCATGCTTGTCTCATAGAAAATCATTATAAATCAATATGAGAAGTTACTATAGCCATTACACTTAAATTCTGCGTCTTCACAGTTTCAAAGAATGTAAAAATTAGTAAATTTGGAACCTCACAGGAGCTGACATGGAAAGAATACATCTGTTGTGCAATGAAAGGGAAGAAAAAGCCCAGACAACAATCCAAGAATTGAATTAGGAAAGACACCGCTCGAAAAAACAAAAGAGTTGAAGACTTCTGTGGTAATAGTGATGGATATTACAACAGTATAAATCGATAGATAAAAATATTGATTTCTGTGCAAGAATTGTCAACTGTGGCTTCACGAGGACTGTTTAAGATATACGGTGTCGAGTGATGAATGTAGTGTTTGTATTAGAAACCAATAGATTTCAACAATGATGGCATATTGTAGGCTTTATCCGCTGTTCAAACAAGGTCATCTCCTGATTATGTCATCTCCTGATTATGTCATCACATGATATTATTTCTGTAGCAATATTTAGTTAATACTTTGTTAATTAGAAAGTACACTAAAGATGACATCTTTGCACAGAGCTGTGGTGCAACGACAGCCTAGTTTGTACGCATTAGAATTCGGTTTAATTTTTGTAATGAATGTACGAGATAAGTAAAACGTTATTGTTGCACTGTAGAAGTAAGATATCAACGTAATAAACAACACATTTGATGGCCAGCTATATCTCTCTATTGAGCTGCCATTTAACAAAATTTAAGGGGGGCATCTTTGAGCAAGTAAGTACAGTATATGAGAAATACCCAAAACTGCTCTGCGTGATGATCCAAATTCAAAAGGAAATAATAGAAGGGAATGAGAAGAGAATGTAGAAAACGACTGAGAATATTAAAGAATACAATAAGTATCGAGATTAATCTGAAACTACACTGTTAACAAAATTTCAGCACTTTCCTGGAAAATCTCAAGCTACTGGCAACACTGATTGTTACGTAAATCAGAAACAATACAATTTCAGACAATACCCAAATAAGTAATATTTAAAAATGGTTAGATAATTTAATTAATCAGATTCATATTACGATTATTTATTATTATTATTATTATTATTATTATTATTATTATTATTATTATTATTATTATTATTATTATTATTATATGAATAATTTATTATTATTATTATTAATACTAAAGTGTAAAAGTTGGCAATATGGTGACAGTTGATAAATTCGTGATATATCGAATTTTGAATATCACGGTATTACTTTGAATTGTCAAGTTAAAAATTTCGTCGTTAGATGACTCCACAAGTATTGCAAGCATTCTGGATGATAATTTTGTAACTCGACTCTCTGTCCTTACCAGTATTCATAGAAGTTGAAGGAAAAAAAGTCGTCCTGCTTTGTTCGATATTTTTGAAAAAGGTGTCTGAAAAACTCTTAACAGTGTAGCCATCGTTGATTGTCAAATAATGGCAAGGAATTATTTTTCTTTTTCGTTTTACAAACCTAAAACTTCTTTTTATTATTGCACATAAGAAAAAAATCGTGTCTTAATGATTAGTAGCATGTAAAATTTTAAAAATCAGTGATAGCTGTTTTGAGACATTCTCTTTCTGAGCTGAAATCATCGCAAAATAAAAAAAAAAAGGGTTTCCTCAGAAGGTAAGTGAAAAATGAGAGCAATTTCCCTCAAGAAGAGAGGCTGCAAAGGGGAAAATATATATCATAAAGAAACGTTCTAAGTCAGATTGCAAGAACTCATCAAGTTCACAGCAGGTTATCCTTTCGTAGAAAGTCTTTGAGCTCAAATAAATCTCTACATCTATTTTGAAGTAGGGGCCCCCATTTTCAACGGAAACTGTTACACGATGTACAAACAAAGAAGCATCATAGATCTCCGTACGAACAGGAAAAGAGGAACAGGTAGTTGTTATCGTTAGGATAAAAGATTATTAACTTAAATCCAGGTAGTCCTGGCTCAGTTATTTAAGAAAAAATATAATATATATCGCGTGAAGCAATGAATTACTACTGATAATGATGGTTGCTGTTTGTGTGGATGAATATACGTTCTTGTAGATGAATATCTTTAGATTGCGTTGATAACAAAGTAACTGATGAGTGTAAGTCTCCGGACTGGCAGAAATTGGTCATGAGTTTAGGTACTGTTCTAGTTGGATGAGGACAATCTACAGACATTGTCATACAAAAGCAAAAATTTTTTTCATCAGATGTCGCTCCAAACGCATTTCTGTAAATTAAGTTTAAGAGTTAGAAAACTGAGACTAATTTACAACAAATGAACCATGAAATAAAATAATAGAAAGTTCTTCTAACGATAGCTATTTGAACTGGAGATGTGTTAATATTCTGATAATATCTTTGCTCGTATAACAACGTATACAACGTTTTCATATACGTTCACCTGATAAAAGCACGAGAGATTAATAACGACAAATATCCCATACAGCAATATGAAATAAAAAAAATAAATTCTTTGAATATCTATAGACGAAAGAAATGCAGTCGTTATAATATCGTACTTTCTAAAGTGTATTAGTACCATACAAGCAACTTTAACTATATCAAGTAAATTATTTATTTCAACATAAATACTCATAACCTGAAGATTCCATCAAAGAGCTTAGGTCCTCCTCTGTTGAGAACACATACCACTGACTATTCTCAAAAAGGTATATTTCAACATAGGACACTGTATCATAATTTCATATATACCGTAACTCTCCTGATTCAGCCTCATTAACATCTTATAAAACTTCATTATCTAGTGTCCAATTCCTCATCTATGATATATTATCTTAAGACGAACAACGGTTGGTCTTTCCAAAATCATGTCCTGGTTTTTAACAATGTAAGCAACTATATCTCTGAAAAAAACATAAAACAAACTGTATTCGTCTTTACAAAAAGGAAAGTCAAGAACAAACAGTATAATCATCTACGGGTTATTTCACCTGAAAAGACAATTTCAAATGACGACATACAGAACGTGCAATCATCATTAATCCGTTGAATTTTATTACTTACAACATAAACAAATCAATTACATGTGTTTTACTTTGTTAAAGTACAGAAAATATCTGAAATTTTAAATAATAAAACTCTTTTTCGGATATTCGTTGTGTGCTTTTATTTAGGTACAACCCGACCATCATTTCGTAAACCTTCCTGCTTACATCGTCAGATGATCCTGTTTGATGTTAGATTTAAATTTGGCGTTACGAGATTGGTCTTAAAAGTAATACGTTCGTCACATTTTATAAACGTGAGTGTATATTAAATAACTCATTAACAAAGTTATGTTATTAGGAAAAAGAGAAACATGACGTAGGGGAAAAAATTGGTTAGATCTTGACTAACATTTGCATAATTTAATTTTTCTTCAAAAGATAAGGAAAATTTTCAGGAAGCGGAGAACACAAGACATAACGTTTTTTCAATGCTGCTGTACACGCTTTTGCTATGTACTTTGTAAGCACAGTCACGTATGGCCATTCTTACACAGAGTGGTGTGTGATGCACAAAGCATATTCCACCTCTTCCTAAATGATGCTATTCACTCAGCATACAAATAACAATAGTGTACATTAACATAATTTACGCCATCTTCTAACAAAGTTAATATTTTTTTACGTATTTATTGCATAAAAAAGGAAGTCTGAGACGATAGCTATCCAACGATGTACAAAATGTATAGTCATGTACATCAACTCTTTATATTCATTATAATATACTACACACATGCATTCATACTACAAAAAGACAAACACGTATGTGTGTGGCTGTTAAGCAAACTCGCAGTGTACTTCGAAAAACGCCACACACAAATACATACACAAACATCCTGTTCATAAACTTATTTAATAAATTAAATAAATAAGAGCAACGCGTACATAAATGATTTTTACTTAAATACAATTACCTACAGAAAAGTATAGTTAAAACAGATCTGCGGTTGGTGCGTGTTGTTCATATTTAAAACTCATAATAACGTTGTAACTCCTTGTGGTTGATAGCCTATGTGCACCAAATGTAGTGTGTTTTATCTATGGATTCGGTAAAACACCAAATGTGTTTTCTCCGTTTCACCAGGCGAATACCGGAATATTATCTGTATCTTTCGCATCCCGGCCTGAGCCCAGTGGCGACCGGTGGTTGTCTCCACTGGGTGTTGCACTCAAGCCCGACGCCAGCCACAGAGAGTAGGGGGTCAAGAAAAATTAGGGAAGGGCTTGGGCTTACGAAACATACATAAAACTAAATATATGTATTGGGTCAAGGAAAATTTGCAGAGGGCTCAGCCCGTCCCCCGGCTGCGGGCCTGGACTTTCATTACGTGAGAGAGGATTGGGTAGTTAATCAGTCACAATAAATCAACGTAGAGTGTAATTATGTAACATAGACACAAAAGAAGAAGTGACCAGATTTTCAAATAAAGGGACGTTAAATCAATTAGTTACAATTTTGAGAAAACTTAGAAAAATGTTGTAGCTATAATATTGAGAATAGAATTTGATAGTTAATCACAATTTTTCGGACTAGAAATTTGTGTCACTGTTATTGGTATTGTTAATATCAGATTTAGAAACTTTGAAGATTCACTAAACGTTTTCTCCAAGATATTTTGAACGATAAATTCGAACATGCCCACAGCTTCTGACATTGATCGAAATTCTTCTGCCGAGTGGATTGAAGACAGTTCGTGAAGACAGAGATTTCGTTTGTCAAGAAATGTGTAAATTGAACATAATTTCTCCACAGTTTGTTTCGGAAAATTGCAAAAGTAACTCGGAAATTTCTCTGGAGTAAACAGCGTGGCTGCCATAACGTGCCATGCGAATGTAAGGATTTTGCTTCGCAAGTAATCACATCGCATACTTCCTTTGCTTCCCTTACCCATTCCATTCTTTCACTCTTTCTCCTTTTTGATACCGTGTTTATATTTTCTGTTGTTTCACTCGAATCATCAAGCTGGTCTTTAATATGCCTAATATTTGTTTCAAAGCAAACTGGAAAATAGCCTTTTGTGCCAAGGAGGGTCAATTTCTCGATTTTGAAGTTGATTAAAGAAATTTCCACAAGAAGCATTATTTTACTAAAAAATAAATAAAAAGCCAGAAATTAAAATGGCTGCTAATACGTGTTTTATTAAGTACTTCAGGGCGATGGATTGTGTTTGAATTTTTCTCTTTCTCCATCTTCACTGTCTTATTCATGCATTGAATAATATCCTCGTTCTGTTCAAAGACAGTATTTACGCTTCCGGACAGGAAGTTCCAATAACAGGGCTTCTCGCTCCATCCCCACCCCCATTTTTAACATTGTTCAAAATATTTCAAAAGCTAAGAGTACTATCAAAACTGTAAGTTCATAGCGCACTAGAGATTACAAATTACCATGAAATACGATGGACAACGATCTCGAAATCTTGTCGATTGATGAGTGCTTAGACTTCAATTAAATAATGACATCATAATCTTTGAAAACGTATCACTCATCAATAGAAAAGTTCTCGAGATCAAAGTCCATTGTATTTCATGTTAATTTGTAAGTTCTAGTGGGCTATGAACTTACATTTTTGATAGTGCTATTAGCTTTTGAAATATTTTGAAAAATATTTAAAATGGAGGGGGGATTGGGGACTACGAGAAAAAAGTACACACTCCTTGCAAATTTGAGAAAAAATATTACATTTCTATTTATAAAAGCAGGTTTCCTCATAAATATGTTCACTTGATGAGCGTAACAATGTATATACACAGCATTTGAAATAGGACGATACAATAGCTTTAAAATTATGAATTCGCAATTAAAAAGACATGAGTCGTCCGCAATGACCTTTGTCTTAAAGCGATACTGGACTGACTGCTGATGCTGCCAAAAATTTCATGAATATTTGAAGACAGGAAGAGGAGAGGACACTAAGGGTCATATTTATGAACCACTCCCGAGAGGTGAGTGGCTCCCAGGAGCATTGAAATGATATGCTCCTGGGAACCACCTACCTCTTGGGAGTAATTCATAAATATGTCCCTTAATCTCGTTTGTCCACTTCCAGTCTAAACCAATATGTACTAAATTTTCAGTTCTAACTAAGCTTTGTACGCTTGATATCGCTGTGTGGCCCGTTTCTTATTCATGTCTTAATTCTTGCAAAAAAGTAAATATTATTTGCAGTATTTTCTATTACATACAAAGTACGGTCTTTATACGAGAAACTCAGGATTTAAAACTTAAATAAAAAATGGGTCGCACAGCGATAAGAAGCGTTTAAACTTGAGTTAGAACGGAAAGTTTGGTCCACGTGGGATTAGACTGGAGGTGGGCATACGAGTTTAAATATTTACTCTGGCGTCTATCTTGCGACACTAAGGAGTAACTTCAATATCCAGAAAGTCGCGCGCGAGATTCAGCATTCTGTGGTAACTTCGCTGTTGAAAGCATGAAGGAACATATACACGCTCGCGCACACACACACACACACACACGCACGCTCTCTTTCTTTCTTTCTTTCCCTTTTATTTCCTTCTTTCTTTCTCTCTCTCACTCTAACACACAGACACACACACATACAGACACATACACACACACAGAAAAAATGCGAATAAATGAAGGGAACTAGGAGACGAGCTTTCTGCAGCGTGGGAAAAGGTCTTTTCGCTTGCTCGCCACAAATGTCACCTTGTGGAAGCAATGCAAAGCTAGGAGGGGAGGAATGAGCAGAAACGTTCTGCTTGCATCTGCTGTGCAACGCCTCAAATCCTGTACTAATAGTATTAGAAATGGCAGTCCAACATCTAGTGGAGGGGAAGGCTATGTAGCGAGATAGGCGTTAAAGCGTGTGCGCGTGAATTGCAACACCAAGATTAAACTTTGAACTTGTGAAGTATTTTTTTTATCTTCTTAAAGGAAAATATGGCTTTTTTTAACTCCGAGGGGTAGAATATTATTACATATTTTATACTTTAGACTAATTGAATTAAAAAATTAAATAACGTTAAGAAAGGGGATGTTGCGCAACAGGCAAACAATAGCACCCACCGCGACTGCCTGAGCCAAATGTACCCTAAGACCGTAAAGAATAAATTTAAATTCAAATACCAAATGTGTTTAATCAACGGATATTTTTACATTTAAAAAAATATGAGTTTTATTCTAAAAAAAATCAGGCAACTTACTACATGGAACATGTAAATATAGAAAATATGTTTGGATTCTTTCGCAAAGAGTCTACATACGTGAGAAGAAGGATAATATTTATAATATTGAATCCAAGGCTTATGTCTTCTACTATATTTGTATGAAAGGTTTTTATTGTGGAAGTTATACAGGAGACATCTACCGTAAGATTCGATGATAATGATGATCTACTAAATAATGCAGTGGTAAAGTCAATACAATTGGAAGGAAAGCTGCACACAAATTTTATTCTAGGTCAAGGGCTTATCAACAATAACTTTATAAGAGACGTAGTATAATCTAGAATATTATACGTCTCTTATAAAGAATATAATAGAACGTAAATATTCTAGAAGAAGGGTTTGTTCATTTCATAAACGGAGACTATTATGAATTGTATGGTATGTACTAGAATGTAAAACAACATTGTAATACTGACTGGACGCTATAATCAGTTTGAAAAGAATTTCAACTGAAGGCTTTAATTTAAAAAAAACAAAAACTACTCCGGCCAATTAGCTAGAATTTTCCAGATTTACTTTGTGACTATTGCGCAGAGCCACATTGGTCATATAGAGATTATCGTCCAACCTATTATTATTATTATTATTATTATTATTATTATTATTATTATTATTATTATTATTATTATTAAGTGAATTAAGTCTAAATAATAAAGTAATGTGTTGTTACAGGTAACTGAAGAAGATGAGAGACATTTATAAGAATTGTTTGTTTAAATTTAATTGAAAGTAAAAAGGTTTCTTATTCTTGCCAGTATCGTTAATAAAAATTTCTAATTACTCAGCCGTCTGGTTTTCCTGACATTATTTTTCCAGAAAAAGTGGCTGAAATATATTAGTAACCTTACCCAGAAATATGGCTGAAAACTTTTAATGACTTTCCAGCCAAATGGCTGAAATTGTTTAAACAGTAAAAAATAATAAATTGAATTAATCTTATGAATCGGAAAATAAAAGCGTGGGTGCTCTTAGATATTATGATTTTATGATAAGGTAAGCAAGATCACCCACGCTTTCAGTTTGCGATTCATAAGATTAATTCCATGTATTATTTTTTTTACTTTTTAGTGCATCTTACTAAAGCATATTTTTTTAAAATCCATTTTTAATTATTTTTTTTCTTTATAATAGATGAATATTAAACTCCCTGCGTGATATGCAACCCAAATTTCACACTATAGTTGTGGCGTTGCGTGCATTTAAGGACAAATTCCAATTATTTTATTGGTTAATTGCATTTAAATGGATTATTCTGTCGTATATCTAATGATTGAATACTGTATTGTCATCGGAAGCAAGCAAGTTTACAAAATTTCAAAGAAATCGGATGATAGGAAGCGAGTTAAAAATCAATTACAAGATTTGTACCAGAGAAACTTACAGAGCAAGTTAATATAATGATAGAATATCCAGTGAGATGAACAAAGCCTGTTGCGTTAGGCAACAAGCTAAACACGACTGTACAAAAGGTTGCAGAAAACGTCAATAATTCTGAAGACCATGAAAAAAGATGATTTTGGAAATTTCGTGAAAAAAAGCTTGAAACCGTTAAGAATTCCTCCTACACAGCCCATTTGCACCCCAAAAATTACTAGCTTTAGTTTAAGGAACAAATCACAACAAATTTATATGAATAAACATCTAACGCTTTCTAACTCAGGTAGACGGGCCGACATAAAGATGACTAACAGTTTCTTTTTTTTACAAGTCTTTCTTTCTTCTTGCAGGTGATCTATAGATTTTTTTCTTCGATCTCAAGCACGTTTTTTTACCACATGAGTATCAATGTCAACCAGTCACATTTTTGCATGTGAAAAGCGAATGAAATGGCCAGTTGTTCAAGGTGAAGATATGAAGTGTTATCATTTTTTTTTTCAGAAATAAATCAGTGATTCCGCCAGATCACCTCTGTGGGGGGGTTTACCCCCCAAAGTCTCGGCAACACCCCCGAACTTGAAAATTTTTGTTGTGAAAAATCGATAGAAACCATGTAAAACTTCACTTACACCTTCCAAATTTTGACTTCCCCCCCCCCCAAACTGATATCCTGGCGGATACAATGGGAGAAATAATGAATCAGAGGGTCTTTGAGTGAGTGTTCGATTTGTTATACATTAAGAAGGTAGGAAAAAAATCTAGTGGTTGCTTGTACGTATTAACATACTACCTGTTTGCGTAGAAATACAAAGATGTTTATCCCTGCTTGGGATGATATTCGGAGTCACCAACTGGGGGTGTAATTCCCCGGCATCCCTCCGACAAATCGAAGGCTGCTCTGAGTGATTATAGCCGAAACAGTTTGAGCCACAAAGCAGAGTGCGTCTGCTGCAGCAAATTCAAGAAAAGATTAAATAAAATTTAGTGAGTGAAAATTTCACCGGAATAAAAAGGGAAACCAAGAATTTCTTATCACACGTATAGAAATGTTATTGCTGAGGGTTTCATAAGGATAGACCAAAGAATCAAATTTTGTCAGATTTCTTTTGTGACAGGCATTTCCAAGAGACAAACAGCCACAAATCTGCAATGAACCGCACACTGATTCAGTTTTACTTCCTGCAACATATGGATAATTCCAAGCACCTTCAACTTGGAATAACTTTTCAGCACATTTGCCATTTTTTTCGATTGCCACTCAGAGAGTATTAGCTAGTTGACATAGACATTTGTGTGACCATTATCCTCCATAACACTTAAGCACAAATGCACGTCTCAGTTGCACATTCTAGTCACGTGTAAGTAAACAAGTGTACCTTTAATATCGGACAACTCTCGTATTAAATTTCCAGATTTGTTTTACCAGAAGCGAGGAAAAGTCATGTTTCTTCCTCTACTGCACTCTGATTTAGATTCAATACGATAAAAAGATAAGGGAACACAAAATATAAGCAATCCACAGAATGCATTAAAATATTCCAAAATGAAACACACTAATCGTATACGTATAAGGTATAGAAATATGCGGGACCATATCTCACTAGAATCCAGACTTACAGATCTCATATGATTCGGATGTCCTTAAACCGGGAACCGGATCCTGGTCCATATCTTATTAGATTCGGATCTTGGCGGATTCACATCCCAGATTCGGTTTCTTTTAACCAAATCTATAGTTGGAGTTTTGAGAGTTTCGGTCAGAGTTGTTGGAATGAACGGAGCACAAACCAGAGCTTGATTAGCGGGCAAAGCGTATGGGAGGGGTAACAATTTTCTTCCTCTCTCTTCCTTGCAGGAGAGTGCCAGTAGCGAAGAATACTACATAATGACAAGCCTTGTAAGCAACCATTTGAGGAAGTGAAATTGGGAGCTGTGTATATGATTTCTTCCGTCACAAAGTATCCATCAAAACAGTTTTTTTCTATTCTGTATGTTTGTGGCGTGACTACTGGATATCAAGATATAATATGAATTTACAAGTACAATACTGTACTATTAGTAAGGACAGTAGAATTTGCGATTTACGCGTTTTAAACACACAAGAAATCACATCAAGCAGCTAGATGTTTGTTGTGAAAATGTACTTTTTAACCCACAAAATACTCGAGAAATTTGTGAATTTGGTTTAAATCCACGAACTCTGAACTCAACCTAAGAAATTATACTATTTTTATTCATTCATTCACGAAAATAATCCTTAAACAATCGCATAATCAAATATCAGCGAACTTGTGTAACACGGAGAATGTTAGAATGTAGTGCATCGAATCCTCCATAGATGGTAGCAAATTTCGCGAACGCCATCTTGCGGGGAAAATACGAACTACATGATCACAAAGACATTCCCTGTGTGGCTAGGTGGTGTGAAAGGCTTTGTGAAGACAAGTTGAATATGTGAAATGATATGGGGTGACCTCTAAACAGGCAAATGTGGAAGAAATATGTGAAACTCGTAAATAAATAAATATATAATTAAAATTACCAGGTGTATGCAAAAGTTTTGGCCGGTTTTTTTGGTAAAGAAAACGCTTAATTTTCAAGGGAAATTAATTTTGTTTTATTCAAATTATTGGCCATCGGCTTCTATACATTTCGCCCATCTTTCAGGTAATTGATACATACCATGCCAGAAAAACTGCTTGTCTTTTGCGGCAAACCATTCGTCGAACCATTTTCCAACGTCTTCGAAATTGCTGAAGTGCTGCTCTGCGAACGCGTGCCCCATTGATGCGAAGAGGTGATAGTCAGATGGCGCCAGGTCTGGGGATTACGGCGGGTGCGGAAGGATGTCCATCCAAGCGATTTCAAGGTGTCTTTCACTGGTTTTGCTGTGTGAGACGACGCATTGTCGTGTAACACAATCACTTTGCCATGTCTTCAGGCCCATTCCGGTCGTCTTTCGATCAATGCGTGATTTTAATTAATAATTTGTTGGCGATAGCGTTGTGCATTAACGGTTTCGCCAGGCTTCAAGAGTTCATAATACACAATACCGCTCTGGTCCTACCAGACACAAAGCATGGTCTTCTTGCCGAAGCGATTTCACTTTGGTGTTGAAGGACCTAATTCGTCAGATGAAAGCCACGATTTTTTCCGCTTCGGGTTTTCAAAATAAATCCATTTTTCGTCACCCGTCACAATTCGATACAAAAAGGATTTTCTTTCGTGGCGTTGAAGCAGCATTTCGCAAGTGACTTTGCGAGTTTCCATTTGACGTTCATTCAAATCGTGTGGGACCCATTTACCCAGTTTATTGATCTTCCCCATTGCTCGTAAACGTCTGCTGATTGTTTCTTGTGACACATTTAATGCTTTTGCCAATTGCTGTTGAGTTTGAGTTGGGTCATCCTCCAATAACACCTACAATTGCTCGTTTTCGCACTTTTGTGGTCTACCAGACCTCGCACTGTCTTTCACATTGAAATCACCACTTTTAAATTGTCGAAACCATGCCTCACATGTTCTATTCGATGGAGCGTGTTCACCAGCACACGATGACTTTCAACAGCCTTTTTCTTTTGATTAAATAAGAAAAGCAATGCGTGCCGCAAATGTTCTTTTTGAGGTACAAACTTCGACATGATCACTGAACGATAAAACAAAGACGCTAGTGTTTGGCGAGCTCAACTTGTGTGTTTGTAGTTTAATGTCAGACGAACAAAATGATGTGTCTGTCAAATGAATACGCTGCGTACTTTTCGCTGGCGCCATCTCTTAGGTAAACCGGAAACTACTTATGCATACACCTGGTATTAGCAGATGGTTGCTCTTTTCTAAAGATTCACTTTATCTAGGTTTCAAGCAGCATGCATTAGTGCAAGGTTTATGTCTTAAATTTTAAAATGTCATTGGAAAGAATTGTTTATTTTTAGCTACTCAAGAAAAATACCTTAGTAGTCAAGAAATTTTACCTTTTACTCACACTTTTTTTTTAAAAAATATTTTCACTCGTTGAAATTAAAATACGTATATTCAATAAATTCTACTGTTCCTAACTATAAAGCCTCCTTGACACGTAAGCATTTATACTCTGATAAATCTTAGCACTAACAGCAAAAGCAAAAATAAAAATAAAAAATGTATCATAACATCGCGCCCTATTCTTGCTTTGACACGCTGGCACGATTGGGATCGCTAAGATTTATTGTAGCATTAACGCTTCCGTGTCAAACGGGCCTAAGAACCAAATCAAACAACATTGTTTTCGGTAAACTTGTTAGATGAACACTATAAATGTCACAGAAATGTTACTTTTCAAATACATTTTTTTTTTCTAAATACAAATAATTTTCATACCAACCCCCCCTTTTTTTTTCTAACAGAATGATTGCATCATTTGTGAAACAATTGGCTACTACTCATTAAAACTTCTAATGGGTAGATGACGTAATCACGTAGTGTCAAGGGCATTACCATTCATATTTTCTTTTTCTTAAAAAAAGGCGTCTATACTTCAGAGAAGCCAATTGCTTATGTGTTATTCAGTAAAAAAGTCTTAAAATTGAGAAATAAGTTATTATGCACATTGAAGCAAATTTTTTAGAATGAAGAGTACAGGGGAAAAAGGAGATGCCATTTGTTTTAAAAAAAATGAGTTTATACTCGTAACAAATAACAGCTAACCGCTCAGAAAGTTTCAATCCAAAAGCTCAAAAAATCACCAAGTTAAAGCGATTTTAAGAATATGAAACACATGGGAGTAAATGAATGTTACCAGAAATAATCTTCCATGCACATTCCCCCTTTCTTTGCCTGTACGCTTCAAATCCCATATGGCATTCTCATTTAACTGAAAATGAGAACATGCCGGTTTGGAAATAAGATTACTGATCTTACTTCTAAACTAGTATGTTCTCTTTTAAAATTAAATGAGAATGCTAAAATTGCATTTCTAGCAAGGGACACTCACCAGGTGGCAGAGCCTGACTATTATGAAAATTCGTATGTAGGTACACAATTCCTTCACATCTGCTGTGATCAACAAATAACGTCAAGAGGACCCCGAGAAAGATGGTGAAATCGTTTCAATAAGATTATGATTGGTTTAAGTTGCACTAATTATTTGTAATTTTTGAAAATACTATCTTTTTATTTGAATTTCACAAGTTTTTTCTGGATATTTTAATCACTCTGTATATTGCACTATTCTTTACCAACAAAATATGTTTAGGTAATATTTGAAATGCATTTAGTAAGAATAAACAGCAGTTTCAAAGAACAAATTCGTGTAGAATCATTTCAAAATTTTTGCTTGGATCCGGATTCTTAAACTGTGTATATATTTCACTGAATAATAAAATTATTAGGAGATTGAGAATTCAAGCCACATGTTGCAAAAAAATTTTTTTTTTTTACGAGGTGATTGTGGCTGGATGGTATTTGTAATACGACACCGATGGTAGGGATTTCTGTCCGGAGACAAGATTATAGATTCTTAGTTAAGTGAACCGATGGTGATTTGTCATAACCTTACATCGGACTGAGATGACGTCCCGAGGAAGGGACTTAGAGTTGACGGTGAATTCCTAACCACTACTTTTAATATGACTACCTTAAGTAAACCCAGGACCCCCAATTTCTCGACCTTGGTTTCTTCGATAATTTCTCTAAATCACACAGAAAAATGATGAGAGAGGTGTTTTTTTTTCTACGATGATTCAACCTTGTTTCTCCATTTATTTTTTTCTTTATTCTTTAAATTTGTTACTCGAACGCAGAGACATCTACGAAGAAAGTTCATCACAAGTCTTAGGAATGACATTCCTCCCTTCCAAAGAAAGGGAGAATAGCATCCGGAGCCTTTATTCTAAACACTGTCTCGATATTCGCTAGTGGGACTAAAGAAAATCTTGTTGAAACCTCAACCAAAATATCTGGCCGACGAGGATTGAACCTGTGCCTTCTCACCGTGAGTGCTGGTCTGTAATCAGTGACGATTTGTCTCTATTGAACGTAAATTTAGACGCAAATTCCCAGAATAATGTGAGTAACGAAAACAATAAGAAACAAATCTGTGCTCATAAACTTCATATTCAGTAAAATAGAGAAACACAAGCGTGATTTCTGGTCCTAAACCTAAAACCAAAGCACCATCTTTCTGAGAAGCAAGACATTTTATAGCTTTAACACCTTTTGCAAAAGCCTGAAAGAAGAAAAAAATAAAGAAAAATGGAAATAGGTTACTTACAATAAAAAATATAAAAAGGAAAAAAAAGTTAAAAAAAAAAGAAAGTAATAAAGGTAGGAAAAAGATATGTGGCAGATATGGCGACAGGGTGGCCGTCGCACTTGGCGCCCGTGTAGCGCCCAGAATCGATATGCCAGGGGTTGCACTCGCCAGCTGCCTCCCTCTAGCGGCAGAACAAGGAAACTCAAGTTCAACAACTTTCAAGGAAGTGCAATTTATTGTAAAAGAAATCTAAGGTAGTGGAAGCAAGGGAAAAAAAGTAGCACAGAAATGTCAAAAGTAACATAAATTTGTTCACTTATTTTACTTTGATTTGAAACTTAAACTTTCTGCTTTAATTTTCTCTTGTCTAGACAACTATGTTTCTGTGTTTTTTCTTACAGAGGAACATTTATCTAGTCCCCGTGATCGAGTGATTAAAGTCGTTCACTTACCGTCGACAATCCTTCCTGCCAATCTGACAAAATTTTCTAGAATTTGCTTCAGTTTCACCATGCGAATTCCGGGAGGCTACCTGAACTAAGGCCATGACTGCCAACTTACTCATCCCTACAAGATGCATAATAATTCCCGAGAAACCTTATTCCTAGGCTGTGAGGGCCTTCAGCCATTTCTACGTATTGAACTCATAATTGAAAACTGAAAATAAAATAAAATAATTTGTCTTAAAGAAATAACTATCAGACAGTTCCGTACAAGTTTAACAAACCTACAAGTTTAAAATCTGAGTAGAAAAACCGTGACAATATATTTAGGTTATCAAGTCCTACACGAACTGGTGAGCTTCTAAGAACGCGAACTACAGTTTTTGGTAGAGTGTTCTCCGAAGTCCGAACCAGTCGTTCAACTGACCCCGGCGGGACTTCAAGCTATGACCACGCGCACAGAAAGTGAGTGCGCTGACCACTCGACCATCCCGAGGTCTTAAATATCCGGAGTATAACAGTAAACTACAACTGTCGGAATGATAATACAGATCGATATGATAGCTAAACATAGTTCACATCTGACGAATAGCGACTTTCGGCAAACAGGTCGGGAAAAGTGTAACGCGAACGTCTAGTGTAGGTATCAGCTAACATTTGGCTATATCTTAACTTATATTTAAAATCCATATACTGTATGGCATAAACCTGTCACATATGAGAAGGTTCACGTTCCTCGGCGAACACTATTCGGGAAACTAAAGAGGAAGAAGCCAATGCTGAAACAATAGTAAACATATATGGAAAACGTCTCTGGAAAGAACAAAAATACCCCCAGAGGTGGGAAAATAAACCCTCTCCTCTTAGAGGCTATTCTGAAGGAATGTGTGAATCTCACACATGAAATATTGATTGATTCAAGCCAATCCAGGTCAAATCAAATCAAGGTCAAGGTCAAGGTAAAAACTGGGTTACTTTGTCAATTTGGTTAAGATTCGATCATCGAATCGCCGGATTACGAAGTTAATATGATCATTTTGGTCATGACCGGATCCCTGGCTGAATCGAGTCAGCTTTTGAACCGGGTTACCGCGCCTCTCGCATCATCCGGGTCAAGTTTCGGGCCGAATCATCGGGTACCTGAGTTCGGTTCGGGACGGGTCTCCATGTCACCAAAAGTGACCTAGTTTCCGAGCTGACATTAGCACATTTCTAACGCTGACTAGCACATTAGCACATCAAGCATCTTATGATAGTATGTTCTTTATTTTCTTGCAGAAATACAAGATGCCAAGAAGCAAACCAGGAAATAAAAGACTACCCATTGATCTATATGCAAATTAAAAGGCAATAAAAGCAGTGATTGTCCCGCCTGGGGAAAGTATTTCGCTCCGTTAAGCATGTAAAGTGATCAAAGTGTCTGTATCCACTTATTTAGACATCTCGAATTGTTTAAGGAAATATTTCTGTATTCTGTTAGATATGATGTGTTCAGGGCATTTAGTCCGAAAGAAGAGGAGAGAATAGCTGCGTATTTAAAGAAATGTGGCGAGACTGAATTATGGACTTAGCAAAAAGGGCATTCGAAAACTAGCCTATAGACATGCTCGCGCTAAAAATAAGTGCTATCCGAAGTCTTGCGACAATGGAGACATTTCTGGGGAGATGTCGATGCGAAGGTTTGTGAAACGCCACAGAGAAAATCTTTGCATATTTCAAGGTACAACAGGCTGTGTTCCAAGGTACATTAGCTTTTGCACCATGGAACTCTTTGCTAGGAATTTTTCAAAGATAAAAGCACCGTTAAAGAAAGCAAGCAGAAGCGAAATTCTGCCTCAATTTTACTCAGTAAACCTCAAAGTTTAAGAGCACAGGCATCGAATTGAAACAAATAAGTACACCTACAATTTTAGTTGGGAAATCGTAAAAAGTGTTCCATGGTACAGCAGTCTCCCCTATACTGTTGGGTTTGCACAGCGTTTCATTTATGGGTGACTAGGACCGATGATGTTACCTCCTAGAGCACGAAAGTCAATCGATTCAAGACCAGGGTCAATCTGGACATTCGGGCCAAGTTTCCGACCTGGTCACATATATCCGGATCGGGTCGGGTCACCAAAAAAGTGATCTGGTTTTAGCTCTAGAATCAGTTATACCAGCATTTGCCGGTGAAATTAAGAGAAACTCTGGAAAATGCAAGTTAGTATTGTTGGCAGCAAGACTCGAGTCTGCGTGCCTAAGACCACAAACGTTGGGTAGACATTTTGTCTGCAGTGTAGAACTAAAGGTATGGAATAATGTTAAGATATGGTCAGGATTCCTTGGATAATCAATTGTTGATTGAAAAGCAATCCCAGACAACACACGGACATCCCATAAATATCCTTAGGATATCATTGGTGGACATGTCGGATGTCCATAGGATGTCCAAAAAAGGTCCCGCGGATGTCCAATGGATGTCCGTAGGACATCCATACGCAACTCCTGTAGACATCCGAAGGACGTCCTTCTAGGTACGCAAAGGACATTTATAGGAGATGTAGGGATGTCCATCGGACATCCGTACACAAGGTTTTAGGACATTCTACGGACGTCCCTTTTAGATCCGCAACGGACATTTGAAGGACAAATATGGATATCCATAAGACATCCGTACGCAAGGTTTTTGGACATTCTATGGACGTCCTTTTTAGGTCAGCAATGGGCATTTAAAGGACAAATACGGATGTCATCGGACATCCGTAAGCACGACTTTTGGACATTCTACGGATACCCTTTTTAGGTCAACAACGTACATTTATAGGACCTGTATAGAAATGTCGATCGGTCAGCAACGAATTTATAATTTCTTTAAATGTTTCATCCAGGCCCGGTAACAGAGTAACAGTACTGCAAAAATGACATGAAAATTTCTATCCCCAACTTGTTTCATGGACGCCGGAAGCGTTCCTGTCATTAAAAAAGAGTATATTCACAATGCAACTTTGAAGACGCTTACTCGGTCGGTGTTTATTACTTACTCAGATAGCTTCTATCACCGGATGAATACAGTATGACGGGATAAGTAAATATAGTACAGCGAATTGGAACACACGACCCCTTGAATTCAATGCAATGTGATCAACACAATGTTACAAATCATAAAAGACACGGTATACGCTAAACGTTATTTAACCTACAGAGCATGTGTGGACTTAAAACATAAGTGGGCGTCTAACTCACTCTCATTGTCTTAAACACAAATGAATAATATATATCTTAAGAGGAATAGCAGTGCAAGAGAGGAAATACTGCAAACTCCTCACAATGTGGTAATTTTACATATTTTACAGATAGTTCAGTTGCAGGCCAGGTTCGTAAATCGTACAAATTCTTACAAAAATGAACGCCTATTAAATATGACTTGCATTGTATAGTGTACCAGGGATAATGTAACCTAACCTAACCTAAAGAACCTAACCTGAATTAACCTAACTTAAACCTATCCTAAACTAACCTAATCTAAGCTAAACTAACATAACCTGAGCTAACTTAACCTAACCACACCTCACCTCACCTCATTTAACCTAAGCACACGTAACCACACTAAACCCTATGTCAGTCAGATGTGTAGAATTTTAAATGCAGAAGTTTAAAAAACGATCTAATCTGACTTTTCTAGCCTAACGTAGCCCTATGTCATTGAAGTGCCTAGAATTTCAAAATGCATAAATACTACGGCGTAAGAGAGATCGTTTGCGAAGATTCCAAGTGGGAAAAGCAATTAAAAGTGATGCGTAGAGTGATTTTCATGATATGGGTGTTGGAGTGTATATATAGTGAAGAAATACCGTTAAAATGCGTTTGTCGTCGTAGAGCCTTAAGTTGTTAGGTAAGGGGGAGAAAAGGAACAAACGTTGCAAGTTTCAACATTCAAGCACTATCTAGCACACTCTAGCACAACATTCCGTCTGACGCCCAGTTGCATTATCTGCATGTGTATGGAACTTAAAAGCGGCCTTGCCGGTAACGTTCTATAGATAATTCGCTCACCCGGTATAATAGAGTAGGCAACGGGTACTCTTACGGTCAATAATGAAAGCCGAAAATAAGAAAAGACACTGTTTTTTTAAGTTCTTTGTTAATTCAGTAGCACGTGTACTGTACTGTATTGTACTTTAACATTATAGTGGTAGGCCTATGTTTGAAAAATGTGGTAGGCCTATGTTTGAAAAATTGTTTATTTTAAAATAAGTTGCTCTTTTAACGTGTTATACAATACCAAACTACAGTATGTCAATCACTATGTTTCTGGCCTAACCGAATTTTGGTTTAACCGAATCACTCTTGGACCCATCAGATTTAGTTAAATGAAACTCAAGTATATATAAGCAATTTCCTATAAACTAATATCTTCACTGGAATTCTTCAGTTTTTCTTAAAATAAAAACGTTACACGAAATATATAAACCTACTCCCTCGCCTGGAATAAACAAAAACAAATGAAAGCGCATTTCCCATTCACCAATAACGTTTCAACAAATGACGATCAGGTTCCGTTTCTAATAGCTACTTTCCTAAAATCCCAATAGGCAAATTGATTTCAGGTTTCGCAAGAAATTTACAGGTTTCTTGCCAAATATCTTTCCAAACCTGCAGTTAAAAATAGCATTTCATACTCATAAAACACCAAAATAACTTTAGGCCACACATGTTTATCTGAATTTTTATATTAGCATCTGGAAATTGACCTTTAATAAGGAATAACAAGGAAGCGACTCCATCATTAATCGAGCACCACCACGGTACTTGGAAGGACTGCCGAAAACTGGGAAATCTCAGCCAAGGTGGACAGGCAGTTTTTACTTAAACTCGGAACCTTCTGAATGTGAAGCAACTCACGCGCATGAAACACCAACTCTCTCTATTCATAAAATAGGAGTATTTTAGACAAAATTAAATAGCAAATTTTTCCAAATAATTAGTTGTACTACAATGCTCAGAGAGCACTTCCAGTAAAGGTAGTACATATTTTCTCCAATTTCCCAACATTATTTCTTTTCGTCTTTGAGCCTATCTTCACACTTATATCTGGAAGGAAAATACTGGACATTGTAGGACATAAAGAGGATGTCCGAGGGATATCCGGGATGGATATAATTTGGACGTCCTGTTTCGAATGTCCAGCGGACATCCCATGGATGTCTCATGATATCCCGGATCTCTTCGGACACTCGGGACGTATTTTGGACATCCAACGGACATCCGGTGATGTGTGGGATGGCTGGAGCCCTAGACTACGTGATCGTTACATCTTCATACCTCTCTCTCTCCCTCTCCGTGTGTGTGTGTGTGGGTGGGTGGGTGGGTGTACGTGTGTGGGGAGAAGATGGTTGAGAAGGTATATGAATGAATGTGTATGAGTAGGGCTATCTCAGCTGTGCGAGTTGATAATGTAATTTTCAGAATGATGTTGCTAACATATTTTGTTTAACACTCATACAAAGAGCGCTAGAAAAAAACAACATAACAGCAACCTATAGCACAATCCCCAGCCAAAATAAAAGTTCTTCTCAAACAAAAAATATCTTACTCTCTAACTACTAAAGCAAAGAACAGGAAAAGGTGTGCTACTCCAACTGTTTCACATTCTAAAATATATTTTTTTGAATGAAACATATTTTTTTTAAGCTCGACACCGGACACATAACTTTGTTGTTATTTTGATGGACAGGTGGCTCAATTTTTTTTTCCTTTATTGCTGAGAAAGTGATGTCTTTTGTTTCTTTTGTAACTATATACATTCTATATCCACCTCACACGAGGATAATGTCTTGTAACGTCAAGTACATAGAAGTGAAAATAAGGTAGGACTGCAATGAAAAGGTAATCTTAAAATTTTGGTGGCTTGTATGTGCGGAACAATAATAATAATAATAATAAAACTAATTTCAGTTTTATCTGTCATATAATATTAAACAGGTGAACATATCAACAGTACTATACATTGTATACAATTTGTAAGTTGTAAATGTAGAAGTTGAATGGTTATGGCAGCTGTACCACATGACAAAGGTGCTTTCGCAACCCTTTTTATGTCCAGAAATAGCTTTTAGACTGATTAGAACTGCTACGTCAATATTTTACTTTCTTTTGCAGACATATTTTAGGAGTGTCTTTCATTCTACTACTGTTTATTACGTTTCTTTTTTAAGTTCTGCTATTTTCGTTAAAGAAAGAAAACGAAGGTTGAAATTGCTCTGGTCTTAACGCGAATAATTTGTACGTCTTCAATAATGATATCAAATTTTCTTATTTATAAGAAAGTCACTCAGTACTCGTGGCTCAGTGGTTAACGCCAGTGATTAGAGATCTTCACTGGGGAGGCACGCCCGTTTGATCCCCTTTGCAGGTCATCCTGACAGAAATCCTCCAGTATTTTCATCAGTTTTACTACGGGCACATTGGAGGTGGTACATCAGTAAAGGCTCTGGTCGCTACCTCCCCCCCCCCCTACTCCTTGCTCTTGAAAAAATAGATTTTTACCTCTTGAAAACACTCAATTTGTGATAAAGTGTTTGAGAGCACTTTACGAGAGAAGTGAGATCTCGAGCAGTACGGTAGTTTGAATGTTATTTATGATCTTTAGACATCTAAGGCTGAGACCGGGATGGGAGAGAGGAAAGGATGTGGGAAGTTGTCGGGCAGGGCCTAAGTTGAAGTTACCATCCCAGCATTTGCCTGGTGTGAATGATGAAAAAATTGCGAAATGTTTTGCAGTTCATCGTCTACCATCAACTTCAGCGTATGAGATAAACAAGGCACTACAATAGTGTGTATTATTATTATTATTATTATTATTATTATTATGAACACTCCATGAACAACTCGATTAATATATCTCGAATCGAAATGAATGATTTTATTATAACGCAACCTGAAACATTAGTTCAACATTTTGGTAAATACTTTGAATTCGTATACCAAGACAGTGGCATGCCTTATTCTGGAAGTTCTGATTGTGAAAACCGTATTAACCATGTGAATATAAGTGTTCCTTTTATTACGGTTGAGAACGTACTTTCCACCATTAAAACACTAAGACCGAAATCTTTTTGTGGACTGCAATGGAATAACGAGCTTCATCATTAAAGACATTAGTCATGTCATAGCACCAATTCTCACATCTATATATAATTGAAGTATTAATTCTAGTTCTGTACCAAAATATATTGGAAAATCGTTGCTGTTACGCCAATACCCAAAAGTGAAGGAAAGACAATTAATGGCTATAGACCAATATCTGCTGTTTATGCTTTAC
>JAGDQP010002378.1:49166-80389 GCA_022664845.1 Lepisma saccharinum
CGTAAAATATTTGAAAAAAAAAAAAAATCATTTATGAGCATATATATCGTAAAGTTCATTCTTTTATTTCATCAAATCAGCCTGCTTTCTTGAGTAATAGATCAGCTTTAACTAATATTGTGCAATCTATATCCATAATTGGACCTAAAGTTTAGGAGAAAGGACAAGTTGATGTTATATATTTGGATTTTCTAAAAGCTTTTGATAAAGTTCCACATCATTTACTGATTAAGAGACTTTCTTGGTATGGAGTTTCACTGGTTCTCACTGAATTGACGAGTTCGTATATAACAGATCGAAAATTTAGGGTAAGGTATAAATGCAGCACATCTTCTTCATATAAGGTAACATCCAGAATTTCTCAGGGTTCGAATTTGGGACCATTATTGTTTATAGTTTGATATATAGTAGCTTAGGCAAGTTACAAACTTAATATGTATTGTGTTGCGGATGTGCGGCATAAAGCATTTTTATTGTATAGTATAAATGGAAGATTTAAATCGTTATATTATGTTTTGCATGTTTACATTGTTACTGAGTTAGGAAATGGAAATTAAAGACGTTTGTTTCAGTTTTAAGAGCCAAAAAGCATCTATCAATTACAAACTTTATCGTCTGCTATAATTTTATTTTATTGACATTATTATTATTACCAACTTCTGTAATGTCTTTTTATATTTTCAAATCGGTTGGAATTTTATTGAATTTTAATCCATGATAACATTTTTTAGCCGGGACTGTATACATGCAGACTTTTGACACAATTCATATAAAAGGACAATATCAAAGTTCAGAAGAAAGTTCAGCCAAAGACAATTAATTATTTTCTTTGCTTCAGCTAATTAGAAAAACTTAACACAGTATTCTTAATTTGAATTAACTGTTAATACAATAATGTTTTAATTTATTTGAATTTATAATGTTAAATACATATCATAGAAATTAAGATCAGCAAGTTCTTAAATTGAAATGAATCTTTTAAGATTGAAAAGTCAAGGTTAGTTATTGTTGAAATAAAATAAAATTAAATATAATGTTTTATGGCAAATATATGCAAATCGTTTTTGGAAGAATATGTACTAGTATGACGTGAGCAATGTAAACGAATATGAGAACTGACAACTGATTGTTTAAACTTTTAGCTATAGAACTGGAGAAAAGTGGCGGATATTTGAGCAATTATAAGATGTAAAGGATTTCTGAAAATTTTATGGTTAGACGTGAAAGAGCTGGTGATACAATTTATACTATAAAGACTTTATTGTTAAATAATTCAAGATGTGTTGACGTGAAATAAGAAACGTGTTATGGCGAGATGCAAGGTGGAAAAGGGAACTGCTACATCAAAGTTTGCTGATGGTTGTATAAATATTGTACGTAAAAAGTCCAAGTAGGGATTTGATAGATAGAAATAAATTAAAGTCACAATAAACTTCGTTTGTCGATTTAACGTACGTTTTTTTTAAAATACATCGCTTTTAAGTTGGTGTTTGCTAGAGTAGCTCACTACCCTAGACTACCAACACTGAAATTGGGAGTTGCCTCACCCTCATGTGCGGTAAGCCGGGGTTCTTGCAGTTAAGGCACCTCAATTCATGTTCAACCGAAACACTGATTTCATTCAGATGAATCCAGGAAAAGACTCTGAGATTTTAACAGGAAAGACTCAGTCTCATTCTCGTTATATGATTAATGTTGGGAAGAATATAATCCGTATACTATTACATATTAAGAAGTATAAAAGAACCCGTAACAAGTTTTTATCAATAATTTAATGTTCCATTTGTCTTATTATACTCTGTTATATGCTGATGATTTAAAGATTTTGAAACCTATTAGAAATATTGATGCTTCACAAAGATCTTACTAATGTACTTGAACGGTCCAATAGAAATTAATTACCACTTAATGAAAATAAAACTATTGGTATCTCATTTACTAGAAAAACTCATCCTTCAAGTTCTCCTCATAGATGAGGCAATCATCTGATTGTATTGAAAATTATGGTCAAAGATCTGGACCTTAATATGAGTAGTATATCACAGGATAGAATCCAATGGCGAACGTTTGTTACTGCGGCGATGAACTTGCGAGTTCCAGAAGCCATAGAGTTAGTTAATTAGTAAACTATATTACACTAAACATATAGAAACTATTGTATCAAAGCACGTAGAAATCTCGGTCTAATAAAATGGATTTATAGAAGTTTTAACAATACATTAACTTGTAAAGTTCTCTTCTGTTCCTTGGTTAGATCTGGTTTAGAATATGCCAGTCCTGTGTGGAATTATAAAAGAAAATATATATAGATCAATGCATCGAAGTGATTCAGAATGACTTCCTCTCTTGGCTTTGGTGGAAATTCAAAATGAAATTTGATAATTTATTCTTGGTCAACATTAGAATATATGAGAAACTCTTTTTTATTTGTGCATTTAAATTATGAAACATCTACGATTTCACGTTACAGTAAAGTGGGAATGATTACTATCAATATATCGATATATTTCATCAAAAGTTCAAGTTGATATACGATGTCATAATGAATAAACAAAAATGTATAACTGTACCCGCTTAAACTTTTACTTACTATATATGTATTGTTGTACTGCTATTTTATTTATATACCGGTACATGTAATTGCTAACTATTTGGGTGCCATATCGACATTGAATAATTCCATTGTTTTTAAATAATGACTTTTGTATGTTATTTTGTTACGGTTAATGTTCTTTTTTTTTTTTTAGTTTTGTCTTGTTTTTTTTTATGCAAGCCTTTAAGTTTCGTCATGATTTTATGTTTCCTATGCTTTGATTTTATTGTATTCATTTGTATTGTATGTTGTATTTTCCATGCTTTGACTTTATTGTATACATTGTATTGTATTTGTATGATCTTGTCTGTATTATGTTGCCGTATTTTAATGTATTCTATGTTTGTATTTGATGTAAAGATCATGATTGGGTGACATGCCCTGATTTCACTGCTGTATTGTCCTTATGCCCACAATAAATGAAATTATTATTATTAGAAACACTGCAGTGTTTCATATCCACTAGAATTTTTGAATGTGTGCCCAAGCTCCTGAATAACCATAGACTCAGTGCCATTGCAAATATCCATAAACAATTTGTCTAGAGTGTAACCTGCCATTTTGTTTTATTTTTTTTAAATTTTGATTTTGTTGGAATTTGCTGTATAAAATTAAAGATACCCACTTAACCAGCCAAGTGTCATTCGAGAGAATAATCTTGTTAATACGAATAAGACTTAAAGTTTTTGTAGAAACGGTGTACTAGTCAATATTAGAAAATCAATATTAGAAAATGGTGTAATAGTCAATATTTTAAATGATTTATCTATCTCTTTCAGCACAAGTGTCATCTTATTTTTTTTAATATGCTTTGTTGCACTTCGTTCTCACAGTACTTAGGCAATTACATTCATCATTATTTTTGAAAGAACATAATCCTTTCAGTGATTTCTGTGAAAATTGAATATCAATAGAAACTAATTCAGTAATTAGGTTCTTCCTTTAAAAAAAAAAAATTGAGGGGAACTGGAAAAGGGTTGATTTTTAAAAAAAATTCTTCTAGTTCCAATATTCGCAAATATCACAGAGAAAATCTTCCGTTCTCAGAAGGAGCTAACGTAAAGAAAAAGTACGAAGAAACTTCGAATGGGGATCAACGAATGTGTAGGACATATGGTTTAGAAAACTCCACAATCTTTTGCCCTTGTTAAGTCTTCTGTAACGAAGTCGTCTTTTGGCTTTCTCAGCTCCGCTAGATGTCTCTTCCATCGTTTTACCCTTTTTGTCACTGCCATTGTCAATCTGTTACTTGTCCTAAAAAAATCTCTCGAGGAAAAGAACAGAAGTTGAAGTGTTGGCAGGCATCTTCATCTTTATTATTTCGATCTCCCACATTTTCTTCCCTTTTCCTATATTATTATCCCATTCTTTATTTCATTTTCTCATTCTTTGTTCTCAAAATGAAGTTATTCATTCATACATTAAAAAAATTCTCAGTAAGAAATAAATGTTAATAACAAAAAAGGAAGGAATATTGTGTTCGTGCTAATGTAGTATTTTAGCATTTTGCCACCCCATTCGAAAATTAATTTAAAATGACTTGCTTGACGGAACAGTCAGAAAGTGCCCAACACTACCTTTTTTTTTTTACGGATTTGTATTTGATATATTAACTATACATACATCGAGGCCTTTTAACAATTCATACTTAGCAACTTAGAAATAACACAACTTAATTGTTCAAATTTTATCCAGTATCAATGGAGTAAAATTCGATCATACTTAACGTTCAATTGATTTCTTGATTTACAATGTATAATACCAACAATGGAGTCACCATGGCTCAGGCGGTAACGCGTCTGACTAAGAATCGGGCGGCCCAGGTTCATATCCCGGCCAGGACACTGGAGACTTTTCTTTCAGTGTTCCCTTGCCTGGCACATCACAGCACCACAAATCTGAGGTGCACTCAGCCTTGTATCAAATTGAGTACCAGTGTGTCCTTGGTACTCCTGGCACCTTGGGAACATAAGGGTGGTTGAGAGTGGGACTGGCCACTCCACCTCACTTCGTACCATAGGTCGAGAACATGTGGAGCGCTACCTCCACATCCCCATGCGCCGTTCCGCGTGCGTATAGCGCAGGGGATAGCTTTAATATCAACAATACATTCCGGTGACGTAAGTGAGGACGTGCTATAAATTTTAACAAGATCAACTAAGCTATCGTATTCCTACACCAAAAATGTTGATCCCGCATATAACTAAATCCATCTCACATCGACATCAAAGTCCTACATGAACCAATTAAACTTTCCAAACAAGTTTCCCACCTAGGTCTTATTTGACCTCATTACAATTGGCGCCCTGATCTTCAAGACAAAACCCAAAAGCCGACCTACCCAGGGATTTCGTCATGATTTTCAGTTTGGGGAGGGGATGCAAAGTCAATATTGGAAGGATGTAAGTGGAGTTTTGCACGGTTTCTATCGATTTGCAACCGTAAAAATTTTAAGCTAGGGGTGCGCTCGAGAATAGGAGGTTACACCCCCCACAGGGGTGATCTGGCAGAATCACTGGACCTAACCTTCTTTTAAAACTTACTGGAACAACTTGGGGATTATAACCAAACATATAATTTTTTCTGTGACCTGTACATCTCGAAACACTCTGTACTAAACGTTTTACAGACTAGAAACATACCAAGATACGTATATTACAATCCCATGACCATAGGAACACAAATACGAAACATATCCATTCAATGCAATCACTACTACTCACTTGTGTACACGTTACCACCTAACCATTCAGATTATGACATCATCACAGCATATAGGTAACATGACACCCTTACTATATCCCACATTCATACATTCCAATGCTGCAATTAGTGAACTACCCGCTCTAGTTTATGCCCACAGTCGCTTCTAGCAGGAAGAATTATACCTTCGACCTAATGATTGCGAAAGCGCTGGGACATGAAATACCCCACCTCCATCTTCCATCACATTATAAATATCTATATTTTTTAAAAAAAAAATTGCTTAAGCTTTGGCCAGTCCGTCCGGCCTTTACACTGGACCGATTTTGATCATTCTTTTTTTAGAATATCCGGTTTAACACGTAGATGAGCCATAAATAAACCGGATTCCTCTCTGTCAAGCTTGAACTAAGGGATAAGTGTTTGAGTGTTCCCCCCTATGTATTCCTCTCACAAGATTTGTCCAGTCCGTCCGTCCGTTCTACTGGACCGATTTTGATCATTCTTTTTTTAAAAATATCCAGCTTAACACGTAAATTAAGCATCAAGAAACCGCATAGCTTTCCAAGTCTGAACTGAAGGAGAAGTGTTTGAGTGTTCTCCCTTTGTACAGTCCGTCCGGTCGCTCTACTGATCCGAGTTTGAGCACTCATTTCTTATTAAATGTTCCTTTTTAACACGTAAATGAGGCATCACGAAACCGCATTCTTCTCCGTCAAGTCTCAACTGAAGGAAAAGCATTTGAGTGTTCTCTCCTATATACAGTATTTCTTATGGGGAATATTTATCATATTTTTCACAAACTTTGTCCAGTCCGTGCGGCCGTTCTACTGGACCGAGTTTGATAATTCTTTTTAAAATATCCGGATTAACACGTAGATGAGCTATCAATAAATTGCATTCCTCTCTGTCAAGTCTCAACTGAAGAAGAAGTGTTAATCCAAAATGGCCGCTCAGAAAGGCGTTTTTCGAAACCATTGAAACTAGAGAAACGAAATTTGGTATGAAGGTATACCATCACGAGTGGGTCACGATAATATAAGAAAACGTTAAAACTTCGCCCATCTTAATCCAAAATGGTCACCAAAAGGCATTTTCCAAACCACCAAAATTAAAGAAACGAAATTTGGTATTAAGGTGTACCAGCACGAGTAGGTAACGATAATAAAAGAAAACGTTTTAAAAAAAGTCGCTGTCTTAATCCAATAATGTCCGCCGAAAAAGTAATTTTCCAAACCACTGAAACTGGAGAAACGAAATTTGGTATGAAGTTGTACCATCACGAATAGACTACAATAAATGTATTAAAACTCCTCTATGGGGTCGCAGGCCCGGGGGGTTATGGGGGCAGATCTTTATCATGGATGTGCAGTCCCTCGGAGAGTCTGATTACGATAAAGGGGACGCAGTTCCCAAAACTCCCCAAGTTAGGGGAACTCTCCACGGGGAATCGAGTATTGGTGACACCCCGATGACTGTTGAAAACATATTTTATTCATCCCGCACTAGTGGGCGGGCAATACATTTTTAAATTTAAATGTGGAATGTTGTAAATAAAAATATGTAAGTTCAATGTGTTAAATCATTATAGTAGAATTTGGCAGGAGTAGTAGTAGTAGTAGTAGTAGTTGTTGTTGTTGTTGTAGGAATAGGAGTATTAGCAGTAGCAGTAGTAGTAGTAGTAGTAGTGGTGGTGGTGGTGGTGGTTGTAACAGATACAGCATATTTGCTCCATGGAGGCGCAGACATCCAGAGATTATGGCTACGATAAAAGGGGGCAGCCCCCAAAACTTACCAAGTTAAGCACGCAGCCCACCACGTGTAAGCGAGTATTGGTAATTGTCCCAAAGATTGTTAAAGTTTGCAATAAATTGTTACAATGTACCAACAAGTAACACAAAGCAACCAAAACAAAATTAAATATCAGTTTTACTTACTTGCACATGTTACTTTTTAAAGTTGTAATGTTACGGGTGTACGTGTAGTGTTAACTATTAATGTAGTTATAACTAAATGCGAGGGCAAAGCCTGTTAACACTGATACAGGTATTTATGTTTTTCAAAGTGACTTTTAATTTTAATTATGTTAGCGCATTTACTTTTTTGTAATATTTAATTGTTATTTTAACGTTACTTGGTTCATGTTTTTTGCCTTGCTTTACCTGTTAATTTAAACATTTTTTAACGTTTATTTCCGTGTTGTTTGTAAAATATCGACTACTCAGCAGTTGTTTATTAATTACGTATTACATTTTTTTAAATATTTATTTAACCATTACATCATACATTTATAATTATAATAATTATTTTTTGATTTACAATTTAAACTTTACATAAATACATGTTTATTTTCTTTTTTTATGTGTTACATGGATGGCGTGTACACAATATTATAAATGCCCTTGTAAAAAGTAAAATGAAATCTTACACTGCTATCTTGATTTTTGAATTTGAATTTTATTTACAGCCTTTAGGCATCTAAGGCTCAGGCCGGGATACGGGATGGGAAAGGGTGTTGTAGGGCAGGGGCTGCAGGCCCACTTGCTATGAATTTTCGGGATAATTATAAAAAAATCCATAAATGCCGGATTTTGGGAAACATATTCAAAATACAAAATCTTCATTAGAAAAAATATCCAAAAATGTCTGATTTTGAGGAACATTTTCAAAAACACAAAATTTTTGAAAAATCAAAAAATCGTCGGAAAATGTTTGAAAACATTAAAATATATTTAAAATAGTTTCGTAAAACTTTTGTCCAGTCGCCCAGCGACTTTCCTTTTCTAAATTGTTCCTAATTACGCCTATATATGTAATGAAACATTCGCATTCTTCTCCTCTCCGTCAACTTTGAATAAAACAGAATCTTATTTTCCTCCCTATGTATTATTTATGAGAATATTTTCTGCAGAAGCTTTGTCCAGTCGCCCAGCCGTTTCTACTGAACCGATTTTCATGAGTGATTATTTTTTTAATTTTCGTATTTACACACAAATATGTTATCAAGCGGCCGTGGCTCCCGAACCCGAGGCTTTGGCTTATCATTCTGGAGGCCCTGGGTAGAGTTTCAGCGGCCGACTATTCTGACTGAGGTTTCTCTAGGGTTTTTCCTGTCACACCAGGCTAATTCCGGAAAGGTACTTTCAAATTAAGCCCTGGCCGCACCTTCCCCTCCCCAAACCGGCCTGAGCCTTAGATACTTTAAGGTCATAAATAAAATTAAAAAACCAAGGTATGTTAAACCATTCGCATCCCTCTCCTTCTAGATGTTCTTGCGGAGCCGCGGACGCAATAGTCGAGTGCACTCTGTTAATCCTTTCTTGAACTATCGTATAAAGAGCGCTCGGCCCCCGCTATGTTTAAACTGGTTACGTGATGTATTCTGTAAAGTTTTGGATTTCGGTGCCAAAGGTCCGATCCCAAATCTTGCAAAAATATTTTCTGACCGTTTTCAAGGAACGTCAAATTTTCTTTGCTTATCTATATTTAAAATAGTTTCATAATCTTTCTCCAGTCGCTCGGAACTACTACGTTAGTAGGTAAAAATGTTGGAGCTAACCCAGAAGAACTTTCATTGATTAATTTTTTATATAAAAGATTGGTATTTGTCATTGTATTCTAGGAAGTCATATTCTATTGGTTTGCCAGCCTGTATCTTCTCAGAAACTAATATCATCACTGACACTTACGGAAAGGATATTACATCGTCTAAGCTATTTTCAGTTTCTCTGGGTCGGTAGTTTAACACGCTAAATTCAAAAGTTTTGATCGGCCTCCTGGAAGATCAAATTCCTACTTCAGGGTAAATTCTTTAGTTACTGAAGATGAAACTGAAATTCTGCAATACCCGCTGAACTTTTGGACAATTTAGACCCGAGCGGCTTATCACCATATATTCTAGAACTGAAAGAAGGAGGATCCATGGCGATGTTTTCGAGGAACTTAACGAAGAACAAGGCTTACATAATGGCATAAGATAAATTCTTCACAAAATATGTGATAACTTCTTAGATCTACAAATTACAACTGAGGTTAATGTTGACTAAAGAGTACTTCTTCCTCGCTTTTATTTATCGCCATCTGACTGCTTTTCCATTTTCTTCCAGGACAATACAGTTTACAATTCAATTTACATTCTGTATGACAATAAATAATATGACCCCTCACCCTGAATATTGTAAGCATATATTTGCCTGAAACTCTTTTCAGTCATTGCCTTTGTATGTAACACTATCGTGTGCTAGATGTTTTGAGAATGTAAAAATTGAACTGAAACCAATAGATCGACGCACTGCTAACGTTGTTTGGAAAAAGGTATTGTAAATTTGAAGAGTATTTTATATTTTTTTTTGTTCCATAATAATTACTGATTTAGGATATTTTTCTCTTCTTTGTTTGTCCTTTATTTCACAACATTCTTCTTTTCTAATACTTCATAACTTCTCTTTCTATCTATCCAATTCCTTATTTTAAAATGCTGCGGAGCAGCACGGGTACACAAGGCAAGAATAACAGAAATTGTCAAATAGAGTGAAACTTTTGACGATCATGCTACAAAAGGCGAAAACATCGACTTGAATTACTTCAGCTCAGGCAGTTCACACAATTATATTTAACAATGGAATCGATGGGCTTGTGAAAATTGTCGTCTCCAAGAAAATGTAAGGGAAGGTTCTTTGTACGCTAATAGTCATCTAGCATTGAAACACATTGTAGTATTTGTGTACTGCTACTCATATGATGTGGTCTAATATATCATGCACATATCTCTGGAATTCTAGCTAGGCACATAACAGTGGCGGCTTGTGCTCTAAATAGCAAGCGACTTGCAACAAATACTTTCACATGTAAACATACGCAATCAATCTGTATTAAACATTCCTGGATTTTTATGCTTCATAATGTCACTTTTCTATCTTACTAAGAGCTGAGCATCTTGATGGATAAACATAAACTGTTTCATATCTTGATTGATTCTTCTAAACAGTTTCATATAACTTAATGCATAAAAAGTAATATGTGAAGTGAATCAGCAAACACATATTTCCACTAATTTATGTTCCGTAACCGATTTAGGATCAGTTCTACAACAGACAGCCAAACTTCTAGTGAGCGCTAAGTTGAGGCCAACTTTCATTTTGCCTACTCTCATTGTCCAAAATCAGATTTGGCCTCAACTTAGCGCTGACTAGAAGTTTAGCGGTCGGTCGATTGTAGAACTGGCCATTAGAAGACAACAATTTCTGGAGTTGTTCTTTGTTTAAATTTGAAGGTCTTTAGGCAACTTTGGCTCAGGTCGAATGGATAGTGATGGCGTGAAATGGTGTAACTCAGAAAGTGCGAGGAAACGGGAGAACCACGAGAAAATCCACGCACACCGTGTTCGTTTACCACAATGCTCAAGGCACGAGCAAGGATCGAACCGGGGACACCAGGCACCAGAGGTGGGCGCTGTCTGTACCACTAAACCATCGCGGCTCCTGTTGTTTTTTCTATGTTAGCGTGCAAGTATCATATGGAAATCTTTAATTCAAGAGGTAACGTTTTCTTTAAATTAAAAAGTTGTCAATATTATCTGACTTCATTTTAGACCATAATATTGTGTATCTTTTTCATTTCGATATCATTTTGATTTTTTTTTTTCTGTATTTTGTTATGTTTGTATTGGTTCATACGACATAAATAGCAAATTTGGAGAGGAATTATTTAATATTGAAAGCTAGAGTTCATGGTAAACTATCTTCAGTAAATATCTTCAAAAATGTGACACCAAGGCATTGGGTTATTTCAGAATGAATTATTAATCTGGAAGTATTAAAATATTTGCATACTACATTTGCATACTAACTTTTGATATTGTGTAAAATTAATCTATGTTATGTAATTATATATATATATATATATTCCCTTGGCCAAGGTTATATTATAGTTATCCTGTATCTGTATATGTGTATATAATTATGTGTAACAATTTCATTCCATTTGTATGTATTTGAAGGTTGCTATGCTAAATTTTAAACCCCTCTAGTTCTGTACCAAACAAGGAAAGTGGCTGGAAAATTAGCCAAGCAAGGACAATAGACTCGAAGTGAAAGTGAGAGAGAAGGAAGTATTTCTTTGTATTCTTGCTTTACTTTCAGATGCAGAAGCAGAGAGGAGAGCGGGGAGCCTGACCGATTTTCTCATAAGGTGCTGGGCTGGTAGGTTTCGGAGGATGGGAGATCCTTTGTATTTTTGAATACGCGTCGGTTGGGGACCAGGGCTATTTAAAGAGGCTGTTTCGCGCCGTTGGGACACAGTCTACTTTCAGCAATGAACGAGCGAACAGTCTAACTCCAGCAGCGACAAGAGCACAATCTTGCTCTACCAATGAACGGGTGATGAAGCTGGGACGAACACATAACAATGTGTAGGCATCTTGTAGTTGAAACTATCATTCGTTGAGATGAAGTTGTGATGCAGATCTTTGACTTAGTTTTCGAGCTGCCTGTCGCGAGTAGTACAAGTCAAGATATCACGTTGCCTGCTCCGATTTTATTGTTTTTAACTCAGTTGTCGTAATTGCAGAATCGTTGAGCAAAGCTAAGTTTTGAGAGAACTTTTTTTTTCTCGTAAGTCGAAACCTGAAGTTTGCATTGAATAGTAAGTTTATTAAGAGAGAGCAAGTTTTTCAGCCTAGCAGAATTAAATTCGGACCGGAGTCTGTATTTCTGATTTATGATGCCACTTATCACTTCCAGTTTTTTACTTTCATCTAAGGCCGCCTTGGACATCGACCTGTGCGCGAGGTTAGGGGCTGGACAAGGATGAAAGCGAAAAAGGTAACTGTTACGTTTGATAGAAAGACGAAGTTAACACGAAATTCTTCACTAAAGAATTAGCAAGTATATTTGAAAGTAGGTTTTCGGTTGATGGTTATAATTTGTTTCAGTGGCTACGCTCTAGACTCGTATACCTGTTTCGTATGGTCATAGGTTCAATCCAGAATTTGTAGAGAAACGATACGTTGTCAAATCCCGATATTGCATTGTGACTTAATAGGTCTCGTGGGGGAAAGTTGAGTTAAATCGTTTGCCGTAAGATAGCCCAGTACCTTACATTTCCACATCGTAGCCGTCCAGAAGACTATTCTGTATTATTTGTTCAAAATATATATTCATTATTATCATTTGATGCGTTTGTGTTGTATTGAAGTAGCTCCCTGATCGTAGATGCAAATCAGAGGCAGAATAATAATGAGGGAAAGCATTAATGTGGTTTGCATAAAAATTATCTTTGGCGGGTAATAAGGCCGTTAGTCGATTAAAGTCTAATAGCGAGTTGAGAATAATACCGTACTAAGGTGCAAAGTCGTAAGCGCTTCATGTATACAGTCGATCTGAAGACTAAAGTAAATATTACGTTAAAGTTTTCGAAAGTTTGGTTTTACTATTAATAAATTTTCTACATTCATCGGAGGCCGCCCTGGACATCGACCTGTGCGCGAGGTTAGGGGCTGGACAAGGACGAATGCAGAAAAACGGCGTCTGGGTGGAGCAATAGTAAAACCATTTGATTACTCTCCTCAAGATTGGTACGTCCAGAGAAAGACTTTTACAGAAAGAAAAGTGACAAATAAAACCCCGTCAAATGTAAGAAGAAAAGTAACGATTTGATTGGTTATGTAGATTTTAAAAAATATAGAAATTGGGTCAACACTTGATGAGGAACATTAGATGGTTAGAAAAGTCCTCTACGAGGGCACTTAGGCTACATATATCGAGGGGTAAACAGAGCAGTTCAAGTACACTCTGTTTTTTCTTTTCAAGTCTATCAAATTAGAGTGTCTTAATAATAATGTTCCAATTTGCGACAATCATTTTTTTTTTTCTCTTTCTCTAGATTTATTCTGAGCTTCACTCCGTTCGAGATATTGCATAGAAGGGTCTCGGGCCAACAATAATTAAGGGTATTTTGAAAATCCAGACTCACGGAAGAGGAAGACGGTTGGGTCCGTCACTGGTGCACGGGGAATGTAAATTTCTATGTAAGCCTTTGTCTCTCAGGCATTCGGAAATCTGATCTCAACATTTTTTTCTAATAATAAAATAAAAATAAGCTTTCAGAGTAATATTCAATATCTTGATAGAAACATAATATCAAGCTTTATTTTTTTTTTCATGAGATCTAGAGATTGAAAGAGAGAGAGAGATTTCTACCATGGTCTGTTATATTGTTGTCTGTATTATTGAAAGAGTGGGCCAGACAGAGAGGTAAGTTTAAAGCAGCTCTTTGCCAAGCCAGGGTCGTTCTCCCAACAATAGCTTATTCTAAATGAGGAAGCGGCTCATGGAAAGTCAATCTAAGTAAGAATCCTTTGCGAGTTACCTGCTCAACAATAGCTTAGCTAAATGAAGCAGGTAATTAAAATTTAATTCACCTCCAACCTACAATTTAAGTTGTCAATCAATTCTTTAAGAGGCACAGTTGTTTAAGAATAATCTCTGTATTAGCGTGTTGTGGATGCAACAAAGTATTCACCTCACGACCCAGCGTGCTACCCTCTAAATCAACTGATTTTCTGAAATTACCAATTTTTGTTGATTTTCTTTGACGAGCTTCCTTGGTGCCTTGAGGGGTCTAGGTTATGGTAAATAAATGGATTTGTGCTGAGTTGCTTGGTTACGATAGTGGTTTGTTTGTCTGACCTACTCGAAATTATACTAGAAATTCTTTTGATTTACAATTAGAGTCAAGGGGGGTCGATATTAGAGCGGTCAATGTAATTTAAGCACGATTCTGGTAAATAAACTCAAATGAAATTGTTAAATTAAAAAGCAATTGTTTACTTCTAAAATTGCATTATACTGTTCCAATTGGTTTCAAGAGCTTGTGCTCTGATTTGCCTTCGTGAAAAGCTTTGCTTATATATCTTTGGACTTTAGGATATCTAAGTATTTTTATCCTTGCATTTTATTACTATTTTCCCCGTTAACAGTAAGTTTATTGGGGTGGCGCCCACCAAGTACTTCATATTATTATTATTGCAAGTAAAACAAAACTTTCAGATTACGGAGTGACACGTTTTATTATTATTTTAAACAAGGTTTAATGAAGGAGAGAATCTACAAAAGTACACACACATATTTTCCCTTTTACACATAAGCTTGGGCCGTGAAACAACCCAAAATCCACACATCGTTTGGAATTTCATACATTCTTATTTATGCTAATCCCTGGGAAGTCATTTGATCTTTTTTTACCAAATTTAATTTTTCAGATTTCACGAAAAGAAAAGAGTGTTTCAATTAGCACTTCAAAGTATCATTTAACGCTGCCATTGAGTGTTAGCTTTTGTTTTATTTGAGCTCAACGCATTCATATATATTAAATTAAATATATCTGCCATCTACTGTCTATTTCTTATATGATTAACTATACAGAATCTATGAACACCCATTTACAAACGCTAAAATACAAGATGGAGTAAAATACAACGCTAATATGACGAGATCAACTTAACAGATTTTTGTAACGACATTAATTTTTCAATTGTTTATATGACAACTGATAAAAGAATTATAATTTTTGGTTCACAAAGACTAAATAGCAAAACGTTAAAATTGAGTACGAAATAATTAAGCGCTATGTCTGGTTCATAGAATTAGCAAAGGAAACATTTTAATATTATTAATAATTAAGTACGAACCATACACGTCGCTGCCGGTCAGTTGTATCCCAAACTTCTGTTTACTTATTTTAGGGAGGTCAATTGAGTCCCAGCCACCTCTCTTTATACCTAGCCAAGGTCACTGAGCAGGACTCGGGTTTAACCTGGTTGTGTAGTTTACAAGGACCAGACAATCAAGGTTCCAAGGGATATGGAAAGACACACACACTATTCTAACTACGAAGCAGTTCACGTCGGACGAAAACGTAAGTTCCTGAAGTATTTCTTTGGTTTGCCCTTTCTACACCGAGAAGATGTAGACGACTGTCTCACTGATGATGTCATGTGCAAATAATCTGAGGAAGACAGAGTTTAAGATTTATGGAATACATTCTTAATAATTATTTTTCAGAATAAACTTTCTTCCCATCGGTTGTTTGGTGAACGTTCAATGCGAACACAAATCGCACAACAAACTTTTGCGAGTCTTTCCATTTTGAGAAATGTGTGTAATTAAATTTTTGGCATAAGAATAAAGAAAAATGGTGGTAAAGTAAAAAAAAAAAAGAAACACACACACAGCAAAACTACCAGAATTGAACTTCTCGTGGGTAACGCTAAGAGACTGCATCAAGTGACATGATATTTATTTGATGTCTGATGCATTGCTGTGGAAAACACATTAAGACGCATTTGACCGGGTATTTTATCAGGCGAGGGACGCAACTATTAAAACCACATTATAATAACTTGGGACGCAACTGACTGACAACCGGACTGTGTATATCAGAATATGAAAACACATTAAGTTGTTTAATTCGAATATACAATCATCACACAATATTGATTTAATTTTTATTTAGATAACTTAATAGTCAAAGATCATAAAATATAATTTATATGGTTGGTGAATTGTTAATTATTCTCCTTCGATATAGTTAGTATGATATTACAATCTTTATTAATTTTTTATTATCTGTATCGTCATAGTCGTCTTTTTATCCATGTCTATTTCATTTTATCTTTATATTTATTTTTATCTTAATTGATTAGTTTGATTCAATTAGAAGTTTCAGAATATTATCAATTATGTAAATTTCCTGACGCCCATAGAAACAAAACACAAATAAGATGAATGCATATAATAAAACTGATTTGTTAAAAAGATATTTTATAGTTTTATTATTTTCACTGCTTCGAGCTTGGAGATACTTAGAAAGATGTGTCCGAGACGCCTTATTTCACGATATCCTGATATGAAGGCCTTGCGGCATCAGTCTTTTCCTGTTGGGTTATCTGAAAAACGAGGTCTATGAAACATGTCCAGGCAGCATTTTTCAGCTAAAGCACTGCATTCAACTGGATTTAGATGAAAATTCAGAGAATTTGCTACAGCAAGTAATGCATTCTCTTATACGATGAATAAAACCGTGTTTGGAAACTCAACGTGACCATCTAAAGAACATTATTTTTCACACAAAACAACTGTTACATTAAGCCCCATAAAATTATCTTTCGGTAGCATCTTTGAGCAAAAATAAAGTAGTATTTTTATTTTAAAAATCGTCAGGTATTTATGCCACACCCTATTGAAATTAATATCACGTTTTGGGTGTAAACTGACAAACGTTCAGTACACAGAATTTCTAATATGTTTCATGTTTCATCATTATTTCCACGGTTTGACCAATTTGATCTCTTTACTGCTTTCCATGTTCCGAGATTGCTGGCAACGTATCTTGGCTTACATCCAAACCCAGAACACGATGTTTCCTTATACAGAAAATCTCAAATATCCAATTCACGGAAACGGTAGTATTTGAAAACATTGTGTTATAACAACTATATAACACTGGTAACCCAATGATATCACATTTTCAGTTCTAATAATAACCATGTTTATTCAAATCAACTCTTTAACAGTACATTTTATGTATTGTTTCTGCTTTAATACAAACTACTCATTGTCTTTACCAGTGTTAAGAATAGTTTAGAGCTCAAAAGTTGGCACTCTTGTATCACGAAATGAAGTCGACTTGACCCACATCTTTTCGGTTTTTATCCGAATCCAGTGATTATGGGATGAGATATGAGGGTGAAGTGCAGTAGATATTACAACACTAGAGACTTACAAAACAAATGATTGATATAATCTTCTGTCCAGGGGCGAGTTTGAGCGAAATGGAAAACATATGCAGCCCTGTTAGTAAGAAATGAATACTGTAATATGATGAGAATGCGTCACGAGAGTGAACGTATGAATACGAATATGATAGGTTAGATGGTGGTTGCTAGACTGCGCTTTCCAAAGGGTTGATATGGAAATGGACGTAAGGGCCAGAACAGATGGCATGAAAGTTAATATGGAAGGTTGTTCGAGCTACATATTGGATTTGGGAGAGGACATGTGGTCGTTGTAAGGGATATGGGTTATGAAGAGTGATGGCAAAAAGAGTGAGAAACTGTTCGAGGGTTATAGGCTGTAATGCTTGACAGGTTTTAAAGTTATTATGCTCGGGGAGGTATGTGAAGCCCTTCCGTGTCATTAACACCAAAATTCTTCACTTTGTGGATATATATCGTCACTAGCAATAGCAACGCAAAATTCATTTATTTCCCTTATCTATGTAGATCATACTGTATCTCCATTTACATGTGAATGTACTTTGAATGCGTCCAATCAATGTCTAGTTCAAATACCGATGTATTACCCTTCAAACATTTCTACCTTTTATAGCTATTATCTCTTCTAAATAATAGAACTTTAAAGAGTATAAAAGTACCAAAACGTACACATGTACATTTTGCATCTCCACAGATAGGGCATTCTGGTGGTCTTTGTAAGTTCGAACAGTCTTTTGTCTAGTGTGGGTCAGTGCAATATCCGCATTTGCTTTCATTTAGACAGTTGATGGTGTGATGAGAGTTGTAAAGCTGACAGCGTTGAGAAGGAACCGGCAGTGGTGGTGGCGAGCGCGACGGTTCGACTCTGTAGCGCTTCTTGTAAATGTATGCACCATTAGAAGACCGTTAATGGTCTGTTGATGATGAGTAAGAAGTCAAACCATGTAGCTAGGTGTTCCTAAATGGGTTTTGATACGCAGGCATTTGTTGATGTTGTGTCCTTCCTGTTTAACTTCTTTATCAGTAATATCGAGATCTACACCATTGGTGACAACTGAGATTGTAGGCGATTTACTTGGTGGTGGTGGTGGTTGTAGCAATAGTTTACTGTCGAGTCGAGTCAAGGTACCTGGTTTTCCAAAAATCTCGAAGACGTGTTTGTTGCGGATAGTAGAAGCGACGTGAAGATCTGGAGCCTGAATTATAATTCCATTGAGAGTAGGAATGATTCTTGTGATTTTCTCGCGAGAGGTGTATTTGAGGCATTGGTGAAGAAGTTGTTTTGTTGCTGTACTTTGGATCGATGTTGGATAGCAGGACGGAAATATGTCGTGGTAGCTGTTGATGATGATAATTCTTCTTGATTGCCAATATCTATCGAACGGTCAGGTGCTGATTCAGAGTCAGTAATGGTATGTGTCCTTTTGCTAGGCGGTGATTGTTGCGATGAGTGCCCAGATCTGCATGATGACGGTGCTCGTGAGCGTGTAGATCATGTAGCTGTTTCTACGCAATTTCTCTGTGTAGAAATGGTGCTTGTTGGTGAATATGGCGGTGGATCGTTGTAAGGTGATGGTCCATGTATAACAGGTGGTAGATTTTGATGGCTTCTAGGTCATTTCTTCTTTTTCCCGATCTGATGTAGACATGATGTGAGTTAGAGTGAACACAGATGAAAGAAAACGAATAGGAAACTTAGTCTATCAATGATGATAAGCCAATGATCAGTATTTATACAATGACTACTGTAGCTAAATCGCACCCTCCGACACTGAGATATACCGTCAATCCTAGAGTGATCGTATGCTTACTAATCTCTCCTGTGCGCCTGCTATACAGAATACTCTGTAGTAAGTTAACAAAATCACAGCTAGGCTAGGTTTAATATATCAAAAACCTGGCTATACTGGCTCTGTTAGAAAAGCGTTTGAACCTTATTACCAGGTGAATATGCATGTTCATCCGAAACACCCTATGTAGACATGATAGAATAGCGAATAACAAAATACAGGGTGATTCAAAATAAGTGGTACAAAAAGGAACGCAACCTGTGACTGTTGTAATGAATTTATTGAGAAAATTGCTATATAACATGAAAGGCACACTCTCCCCCGTTTGTAAAAGGTAGATTTCCAGACGATAATCGAGTTCTTGCCAAATCCGCAAGGGCACAGCCTGATCAAAGGATTGGATTGTGTCACGTATCCTCTGCTGTCCTCTCCTGCCCTTCATATGTCCCGAAAGAAAAAGTGTATCTGAATAGGGTGATGAAGTTACCAAAGAAGCATCATTTCAGGCTACCGATGGAGTTCTAGCGTATTCGAGTGTACAATATCCCTTTTCTGCCGCTAATGCCATTATTTTGACCACCAGTGCCGCTAGTGGGCAATTTTGAAAAAGGCGCGTGCTTCAGTGTTGCCAAATAAGACTTTGATAATTTACCTTTCATGTCATATCAGTATTTCCAAAATAAATTTCTTATAGAAGTCACAAGTAACGTTTCTTTTAGCACCATTCATTTTGAATCATCCTGCAGTTTTCTCTATAGTGTCTTTAAAACATTTAGAACGCTTCTATTTCCACGTTTTGTTAGGTAAAGTACTAGATTTATAATATTATTATTCAAAAGTGTTTGTTGCAGAGATAAGAAAGAAAAGAATGGTAAAATTCCGAAAAAAAAATTGCTCTTTGAAGTAATCGCCTGCCATCTCTCGAAAACTAGATGAACTAAAACTAATTTCCGTAGAAAGTTTCCTTTCCTGTCGTCTTTCCTTTCTAATTTGTCCGCCAGCTCCCTCTTTTCAATAATGGCGTCTTGTTCTTCTTAATTACAGTCAATCGCCACTCAACTAGACTTTTTTTTTAACCCTCGTTAATGATAATTGGCTGTTCTTAAACTTGATTTTCTTTCTATCCCATTTAGTTTCTTACTTTTTTTCTTTACTTTTGAATAGAACAAACGCTTTTTTTTTTAAAAAAAAGATAGGGTAGGCTACGTTTCTAACTCTATTTGTTTCCAAGATGGAGAATGTGGACTATGAATAACATAATTATTAAATTATGCTAATATCATCATCATTGCAATGCATCATCGTCATCACCCTTCATTCCTTCTGTTTTTTCGTCCCTGTTGAATTCAATAAGTCGACCTTATCTTCCTCTTTTACATTCAAGAAAAGCAGCAAATGAAAGATAAATATTTATTTGTGTATACCTTTCTTGAAATAATCCTAGATTTTTAGTACTGAATGTCCCATAGTATTGATTCAATATTGTTATTAGTGTCCTAAACGATGCTAAGGATGAAATATTTTTTTTTTTATAAAGTGGGTCCAAACCCCAGTAGCACACAAAAGGGGTTTGAACATTTAATTTTGGTTTATTTCATTGATTAACTGTTATTTTTTTTTTAAGTACGTTTAATTTTAAATCATATTTCAACGAAGACTTGATATTGTTGAGAAGATATTGGTTGGACGTGCATTCAACTGTTATTTTCAACCATTCTTATAGCACTCGTTTCTGTTTGAGAAACGTGTTCATTCCGTCCGGATTCGGCCACAGAGCTGTATATTTGAGGACGTATTAATACCGATCCGGGCTGCCGAAATGCACGGCTACCCTGTATGGTTTCTTATAACTTACATGCTAAACTTCTTTTGATTCGCATAAGGACATATTGAATTAAAAGGTTTGATTTATATTTCAACAAAAGACGTCGATCCACAAATATTCCTAAATTGAATTTAAATTCTAACAAGCCTACATGTTCCCTAAAATTTACTGAACATCCATGTTAAAGATTAGCAAACACATCAGAGAGAAACTTGGCAAATATGTGACCCTGTAAATTATCCAGAATAGAATAAGCACTTACATCTGGGCTGCCGGTTGTCCTCTAGAGACACGCAGGTTCGAATTTCTATCCGCGACTCGCTCACGTGGATAGCTTTCCTTTCGCTTCGAGTTCTTTTTCACTATTCCCTCGTTGCCACAAAACACTGTGTGTATTGTGCGGGATTTTGTTTGTATCATGTATGAGAATATTTCATGTAAAGTTACACTTTTTATGGACAAGAAAGTTACTTATTGGCGTTGCAGACCAAAAGAATGGGTTAAATTTCCTCCTACAGCTTTATACATCCACTCACACATTCACACATATTGAGATTTAGGATAGAGAACAAGTTAAAATAAGAAGCTCGTAAATTTATAGATTTTACCTACGAGACACTCGAAGTAAATTATATATTTCGGGGTACTCTTTAACAGAAGCTGTAGAAAATAAAAAAAGTTCATTTAGAAAGTGTATAATACTCAACAGCGATAATCATACGAATTGCAAGACGGCATAAACCCATCACATCTGAGGAATGGCGGCACCTGGTCATCACTCTTCCGATGAAAGGGAAGTTCAGGCATCAAACTGGTATTTACCAGGTGGAACTGAGAAAAGAAAATCTGTCACAATTCTACTCACATGTCTCTACAGTGATAAATCAAACTTTCTCGATTCTAACCAAGGAGTGTTGAGCTATTACTATCATTATGTCCTTCATTAACTTTAGTTGGATGCAATTTTCATTTTATTTCAGCTGGATAATTTGTATTGTAAGTACTACAGCAAACTCATTTGTATATTATTAATTGAATAAACAAATGTTAACATACAAGTAGTTATAAGTAATATTGGAAATACAGTCGCCCATATTCTGATATTACTTAAGCCCATACATTGATGAATTTAGTCTTGAGAACATGCTGTTCTTGTTAGACGTTAGATCAATTCTGTGTTCTGGGAATACGCTCCATTATACTTACACGCTGAGGTGAGTACAAGTTATTACTTCAAATATTAGGTAGATACACGCTGTACACTTGCGTTTTACTCTTGCTTAAGCCTGCAATCGATTAAAAGATAGTGGTACTCATTCTTCAAGTAGAATAAAGAGCATATAGTCTGTTAAAGCTGTTCACCAATTAACCAGTATTCATGTTTGAGTAGACCATGGACGTAAGAATATAATAGGACTAGTAACAAGCCAAAATTTATGAGTCGGAAGTGCGCCTTGCCGCCATGTTGAATTTACCAAAACATTGCAACTGTTCATAAGAAGTAATGCTAATTGAGCCACTTTTAATTACAAATTTTAAATTTATGTGAAATAATTAAAATGTGTGAAGGTTGCACCTGATGAAGCCTACCAAGGGGTACGTGTGAGGATAAACAGGTAAGCAATATTTAATTTTTTGTCTTCAATAATAATAGTGAAATAATATCAGGTTTCAAGATTTGAATGATCACTGCTCTTGAGAAGGAAGTGTATTGCAATAACACTTATTTTATTAAGTTCAGGACAAATTTAGGTAATTAAAATTTATTTACACATTCACAATATCGTCTGCTTCCTTTCCAGGAAGTATGCGCGATCCGCCATGTTGGAATGACAAACTGCACTCTCAGCCGTCCCATTTTTATAGCATTGAGTGAATTGCTTGTTACTAGTCCTATTATATTCTTACGTCCATGGAGTAGACGAAAGTAAAAAAAATACCAGTATAAACTATCGGAGCTGAACGCAAAACACCTTTTATCCATCGTGTTCCGTTAAAAGCGTGAAAATACCTTTGGAAAGTCCTATTAAAACTTTCAAATACGCTTGGAAGTTTTGGTATGCTTTTAATAAAACATTCTGTACATATTGACACATCTGAACAAAAACTGTGTAGTAGATAAAGTTTCTTGTTCAGTTACTGTTTGTGGGATAAAGCTCTCGAAAACTCCTCGAAGTATGGTTACAAGAAAATAGCTACACCAGTTTTGTTACATATAAATTCTTTTTCATTCAAACTATTGGAAGCCACCATCACCACTTATTGAGAGAAGTATTTTTTTTTCGGTGCAGAAATTCGGGGCAAAAGTCTTGACTGAAACATTACCAATGACTCTTAAAAGGTTAATGAAGAGGGGTCGAGCTAAGCAAGTTCTCACGCCACCCTCTTACGCTCTCACTCTCGTCTCTTGTTTCCTTTTCTCTAACTTCTTCTTTTTGCTCCTAGAGGTCAGGTCATGCGAGTAAAGAAACTTTGTAAAACCTGTGGAGAGATGTAATGAAATATTTAACGAAGGTAGGTATAAAGGCGGTTTAAAACCCTTCCGAACAAAGAAGGATGCTTTAGTTCCAGTCTAACACGCATACTTCACAGTTTCATATGTTGGTTTAACAGAGAGGAAGGGAGAGAGAGAGAGAGAGAAGGCAAAAAAAGCAGGTAATGAATCATGAAATAATAATAAACTGTGCAGATATTATGGCCTTTAAGTAGAATTGTCTTTAATTTTTCTTCTTTTCAGATAAAAAAAAAAAACTTATTTTCTATTTTTTTGACCTACTTTTTTTCTTTAAAAAGAAATTGGGCTTGTGTTTCCGCCGCCCCTATTTGTAGTAATGTGAGCTTCAACACATTTAAAGGTGATTTCGACACGAGGGAAACGTAAAACTCATCCCCACTACCACCCATCTACCCATAATTACAGCTTTTTGCTATGAAATATACTCTAATTATAAGTAAAAGGTGTGTAATTAGGAATTAGGTACTTATACACGAACATCTGTAGAGCTTCACTTGAGTAATACTAACTAACCCATTTTTTTATCCTAAAAAAAAAGAAATATTTGAACTTACAGGTTTAAATTAATTCTCTTAATTTACATCGCAAGATTTCTTCTCTATAGTACTGCGCGTGCTTTTTGTTCTTTCCACTCATTTTTAGTAAAACACGAGAACGACATCTGTTCACTAGATTGTAAAAAACGTACACTTTTTGCAACATTTCTAGTACTAAAGCCGGATTTTCTTTACTTACGATTTGGCTGAGTAACCAATTCAGACAAATGTATATAAGTACTGTATTTCTGTTGGTTATTTATAGGACGCAGCTAGCGCGTACATGAAAAGCCGCCCTAACAAGTTGTCTCATGCGTGACGTCATTGAAGATATCCAAGGATGTTAAAATTAGAGGACAGGTAAAAGTTAAAAGTACCCGAAACTAAACGTCACAATATTAGTCCGCCATTTTGGTGTGCCCAGCCATAATTTAGGAGAATGGTAAGAAGTAAAAGTGACAAACTGATCGCTGAAAGAAACAGAAGCATGCATCCAGCACGTTAATTTGCCGCGATTGAAATTTTTCTCCAGGTCTGGATGATCTGAACCTTTTCAGTTTAAGATTTTTCAGTATTTCTACAATTTGTTCGTTCGTAACATTTAGCTCATCTGGATCTTCCGCCTCGTAGTGTGGAGGGGTATTTGCATTCTCCCTGGTTCTTCTATTCCCCTCGTTGTCGTCATTGTTTGTTGTATAGTAGTTCATTTGTACTTCTCCAATTTGTAGTGTGTTGGCTTAGTTCGTCCTTCGGTTTGTTTAATGAGCTTTTAACCTTTAATTTAGACATTATGATTTTGCATGTCATGCCCCAGAGATCCTTGTCAAGGTTGCTTTCCACAAATGTATTCCATGTTTTCTTCTTGGTTTCCTTGAGTTCTTTCTCGAATTGTTACTTAATACTCCTTTAGTTCTGCAATCTTCTTGTTCTCAGAATGCGGTCTCCTGCCGCCCTGTAACTCTTTCTGCTAGCCTTGAGTTTTCTTGTAAGATTATCCAATTTCTTTGTCCAGAATGGTTTTCTGTTGTTGTAGATGTTTTTGATTATTGGAGTTGATTTTTTATGGCTTTTCTTATGGCTTCTTCTGCCTTGTTTGTCAAGTCTGTTAGATTGCAGTCTCGTTCTATGTGTGGAAGCAACACACTTTCTTCAAATTTCTTCTTATTTAATTTATTTACATTATAGTTAAAGTTTTTATTTAGATCTAGTTGTTCATTATTGGTTTGATACCTTTCGAGATCTATTATAAAGCGGACGGCGCCGTGGGCGCTAGTAGTTGCATGTTCATCAACATGAAATATACTATTACAAATACACCCCTTTGTTGACGTTACGTCTATATTATATTTCACTCCAGCTCTGCCCATAAAGGTTGGTGGCTGTCCCTCCTTATTGATGACTGTCAATATTGGGGCAGTTCCAGATTGGAGATTTAGCATTCAGATCCTCCAAAATAACTACTTCTCTATTTTGCAATCCATTTAAAATATCGTCAAGTTTTTGTACAAAAAACATCTCTCGGAAGGGAGAATTGGCAATATATGTTTACCAATATTGTGATTTCCCCTACTCATTTCCACGCACATCGTCCACTTATCTACATATCTCAGGTGCACTAGAGTCTTTATGCCTTTTTTAAAGACCATTTCCGCTACCATTGGGCTGGGAACTTCAGGCAGTATTGTTGCGGTATCCAGCGGCATACCTATTAATTTACCCTTATATGTATAATGTTCCTGCATGTATATCCACATCTTCTTTTTCACAATAGTGTTTAATTTCGGATGTTGCCAATTTGGATCTATCTAAATTAATTTGGACTACTTTGAACGTTACTAAGGTTGTCTTGTGTAGACATAGCAGGCAGGAAATTTCTCAGCCGGGTTAAAAGCTATTCTTCCGTACGTCATAACAAACTGCCTGTATACACTGGCACATTGTCATCCTGGAAAAACCCATTGTTGGCAGAGTACACGAAGTTCATAAAGAATTGGAAATGGTCACCAAGCAGCTGAACATAGCGCTGACCGGTCAATGTTCGGTTCAAGCGAACCAGAGGACCCAAACCATGACAGGTAGACACGCCCCACACACCATGACGGAGCTACTAGCAACTTGACCCGTGCCTTGTTGACAACTTGGGTCCATGGCCTCATGGGGTCTGCGCCACACCTGAACCCTATCATCCGCGCATACCGATTAGAAACGTGACTCATCTGACCAGGCTACACATCGCTAATCCTCTAAGGTCCAGTCCACGTGTTAGTCGTCGCCACCGATGGGCAGCGATTAGTAATGGCACATGTGTCGCTCTTCGGTTGCGATATAACAAGGGGATCAAATTGTGCTGCACTGACATCTTAGACACGTTCCTGAGACGTCCTGCATTGATTCATGCTATCAGATTATGCACTGTTTCTTGCCCGGACGAGTCTATCTAGATATCACCAGCCGCGGTCATTCCACACCCGTGGGCGGCCATTGCGTTGTCCTTGACGGGTCGTAATGTCTCCAATGTTGTACTCATGGTTCACCTTTGACAGTGGAGAGCGAGTAGAGTTCAATGTCCGGTCTACTTTCGAAATCGCATGCACCATTCGTCTAGCACTAACTATCACCAACCAATACTTCCCGTCGTGTTGCCATCACCACGGTACACAACGTTTCACTGCACTCGCAGAAGTCCTACTGGTCACACTGTGACTGCTTTGTACCATTCGACCCGTTTGTCGCGATGTTACCGCGCTGTCAACTAGTTCCATCCCGTTATCCCATGATTTTTTGGCAATTCATTGTAGTAGTTCTGTGTTGACACATTTTACAACTCTTGCACTGAGAGAAAAATACTAAACACATAGGCTCCTTAAGCACATAGGTTTCTTTCTTAAAACATGGGAAAATGAGGACTGTGTTTTTCCATTTGTTTTTCTCTCTTTTTGTGTATTATCCTTCTCCCAGATGTTTTTCTTTAAAGGGTAGGAAATTACTACGCATCCGATTATTTATGTACCGTCTTATTAGTGACTATTAAAAATAATGTTCAACTGTGTCCTTACGATAGATTACGGCCCTAGATTCTGTACGTTGCGGTACCCGGGTAAAGGAGAACAAATACAAAACATAAAATATATAAAACGACACTAAATTGTCCGATGGCATCTACGAGATGCTACTGCTTCAATTTTCTGTGAAGGTTTTTAACCTCACTTTTCAGAATAATAAATGCAGGGATCGAAAAGGTAAAGAACAGAAGATTACGATCTCTGATCTGCATGAATGCTTAAAAAGATTGAGAATATCACAGGAGCAGGTTACTCTATTTCAATATCTGTTTGTTAATGAGAATACTTGGCTCCTATTTAATATAACAAGGATAAGTTTATTGATATATAGAATAAATGAATAACAAAATGAATCAGCTTCTTCCTGATGGATTGAGGTTTGCTACGAAAGTATCTCAGATTTACTCTAATGTTATGTATCCGTCTAGTTATTTAATTAATACTGTGAATTTGTGCTCTCAATTTACGAGTTTCGTGAAAGTAATGTAAGAAGGCGACCCTTTCCTAAATTTAAGGTACTATCAGTAGAGTGGATTTTTCGGTGCCTAGCTTAAAACAGACATAACTTGCTATAACTCGATTAAAAGGACCGGCTGAGAACTTTTACTATTCTACCGAACCGTGTTCATTAGCTTTACGAATTTATCGGTGTATCATATATCTGAATTAACTCATTCTCTCCATTATTCAGGAGATATATAAAGTCTTTTTCGAAAGGATCATTTTCCCTCGATTATATATATATTTTTTTTTTGGTTTATGAGCTGTTCAGATATATAACTACTGCCTACTATAAGTCTGATCATCTAAATGAATTCTAAAATAAAAACTTCCTACGATATCAAACTAATAACTGGGATTACTTTGCATATGTAAGAATTATTCTCAAAGTTACTTGAAAATAATTTACCTTTTTCTGCATAGTCATTGACGACTCTGTTCGAACACCTGAAGCTTGACCTCTCTCTGTGGGGTCGAAGACACGGTATCTGTAGCGCAACAGGACATACTAAGAGATACGATTTTCTCTTTTAAAAATACAAGTCCAGCATTGCAGCCTTTTGTATCAGCGAGCGAGCAAGTGAACGCCTTGCTAGTTGTATGTGCTTTGAGAGACTTAACAAAGGGGACGATGTGTCTTATATAGCAGTCTGTTCCAACGGATTTCTATGCAACACAGACCTTCCCGCAATTTCGGATGGAACCAATGGCGTTCAAACTTTCTAAAGATAAAATAAAAGTTGGATGTGCTTTAGTCTACTGAGATACAAGGCGCGAAAAAATAATGGTTTTCTGGTCACAAAAATCTGCGTTTCTGTTGACTGCTGTAACATTATTTTTAAAGTAATGACATATATGATTAAGAATTCAGAATTTACAATTAGATACACAGATTATACATACACTAATTAAAATACACGTACACTCATTTTACTCTTGCGCAAGAGATTTCTTTGCATACCACGCGCAAACAGTAATTTACATAATAATATTTTGATTACACTAGTAATTGAAGTTGGGATGTATACAAATCATCCACAACAACTGACAGTCGGACGGATGTAACATCATGCTCTGTAATGTACATGTATAACTGTGTTTTCTAAGCACTGGTGATGTCATAAGAAGTACGTACTACCATGCAAATCTGAACTACGCAGACTGCACGTTCACTATACAGAACACAGTTCACAAAAGAACCTGTCCCGCCCTAACTTATTTGACGGGTTTCAAACTATGTTAATGTGGATGAGCACTATCAAAATGTTATAGCATAATTTTCAGGTGCTTCTAAATTACTGCAAAATACAATTACCAGCGGTCTCAAGATGTTGCTTATTGATAAGTAAAATGTTTTGAATTAAATTATTATGTGATACTCTTTGAAGGCCTTATTACTCAACAATTGCTATGCAGAATTTGCCCTTTAAATGAAAGATATTATTTAGCATCCAATTTTATATGACGTGCAGTACAAACTACATTTATTTCTCTTATCTTTGAAGGAAAACAGATTCCATTTTTGCAGAAGGTAAAGACAAAGAGACGAACTACTTCTTCGTCTGTCATTCTTCTAAATCATGAAATATACTCAAGGTTCAGGTACAGTACACTGAGCGAGTGAGCGCACCCATTTAATACTAAAATTAGCGCACTACATAAGTCTGAACGCGTCCACGTCCGGGAAAGACTGTTGGTTTATTTCAGTGTGAGAAGAAACTTATCCCAACGAGGAGCCTTAGGACTAATAAACAATTGACATGCTTATTCTACGAGCGTGTGTGCAGACTTCGAGAAACCAGGATGTACCGTCCTGCACAAAGCATCGTTCTTTGCCACTTGTTGCTATGACGTCACCGCTTACATGGTGGAACATACGTCTTAGAAATCGTGCCGTAGCGAAGCATCTTTAAACATGGTACTACAACATTATAACATAGGGCTTAGGATCTCTGGTATAATGTTTCTAATGTACTCTCCTGCAATTAAATCTGATACTTCTAACCATATATACGTACCTTGCTTATACATGATATACGCAAGGTATATAATACCTTGAATATGTATTATATACGTATTCACGTATGTAACCTACGCTGAAATGTAAGAATTGGTTTGGCATTACGGATGGATCAAGTATTTCTCTAAGTGTGGTCTTAGAAAATTTCGCATCAGCCATTTTGTTTGTATGTGATTTTTACGTCTGTGGATAAGAATTGTACTCGCAGTATGGTAAAATAAGATATGATCACGTAATATAACAGTAATATGTCTAACGGTGATTTCTTCGTGTGCACTTATTTTGTGTTTATTGTACGCAGACATTAAAATATTTTACCAAATAATCACAAAATGAATTGCCACAAACACTTTGTAGGCGATACTAATTAGAGGGTATATCATAAGTTGTGTTGATTGCCAAAAGAAAATATAACAATATTACCCGAAGTAGGCGTACAACACAGGTCGTCGCGAGCTATAGGAACAAAGTGCATTCATGCTCTCTCTTACTAAGTATTCAAGATATTGGATGCTGATGTGACTGAGCGTTAATTATCTTTATCCACACATTTTATGTACAAAATTAGTTTCAGAAACGTATAAGATATTTCAAAAGTACCTTTCTTGTGTACTGTTTAGGTAACAACATACCAAGATAGCATGGAAACTTGAAACAAAGTTGTCAATGGCTTGCTTTTAGGTTGGCAAACTTGATATTGTGTTGAATGCAGTAAACAAGTATGAAAAAAATAAAACTTGTTGGAACAATGTAAGTGGCTTAATTACGTTACTATAATTAACCTAATTCAAGCTTATAGGAACGAACAGTTATGCGAGGAAGCTTCTCAGATTTGCCATTTATTTCAGTTTTGCTTCATTGTGCTGTCTACGTAGGCTAGGACTGTTTCGCCGTAGGCTAATCTTCACCAACTCAGACCCTTTTCCTACAGGCATCTCTTGCGATCTGATGAACTGAGTATAATTAAGTCCTGGAAAGCCAGTTACAGATAGTGTAATTCCGTAGCCTGGTGATTGCCGTATCGGATTAGTGGGCCGTGAGTCCTCTCATCGATTCCTACCCATGTCAACTGTTTGCTTTTTTTAAATTTAAGAAGTGCATTATGCTCTTTACTTTCTACTTGTGTTAAGGCTATTTCAACCGTGATTCTTGTAAACTAGACTGTATGATGCAACCTTGTAAAAAAAAACTTTCTGGTTTGCTTTGCTAAGATTGTGTTAAGTTATAATACTTATCAAATTAAGTTCTGAGTTAGGTCAAAATTGCTATGTAGGCACTCTCATATCGACACCGATGGACGCGTTTTGTGCTTTAGGCGCGTGCTCTAGACAAGTTGCAGCATAGTTAAACCTTTTACTTTTCGTCATGTTATAATCGAGCAAGCCTTACGGTTCCTTATTTGGTCAAATTTCAACGTGGGACATGCCATGCACATACCCATTTGATTTCAGTTTTGTGATCCTAAGATTAATACCGGTAAGTGTCGCCATGCACCTAATTTGTTTTCCAAAGTTGATTTGCTTTAACAACTTGCAGCTAGTTTCGCTGAAAACACAATTTTCATAAATAGGACCTTGATGTCAACTATTGACCACACGTTCTATGAGAATTTTTCTAGCACTCTTTGATATCTTTTCAATGGTATCCATATTATCTATGTACGTGAAGCCGTCAACGGTACTTTTGGCCAAAATGAAATGCGTATATCTTGATCATGCCTGGCCTTCGTCCTATAATATTTTGCATTTCTAATACCCTTGACCAGAGGTACGAAATTAACCTACTCTAGACCTCGACTCTGGACTAGCACTTTGTAACTCCTCCTCTTTGTTACTTTGTTAGTAAGTGATTTCGGTTGACAAGTAGATAACAGGAGTTCAATTGAACAGATACTAACTGATAGGT